>JAVGVS010000081.1:1731526-1746526 GCA_032718565.1 Distichodus sexfasciatus
GAGAGAGAGTGAGTGAGAGAGCAAGAGCAAGAGCAGGGACAGAGAGAGAGAGAGAGAGAGAGAGAGAGAGAGAGAGAGCAAGAGGTGGGTCAGAAAGAGAGAGAGAGAGAGACAGACAGAGAGAGAGAAGAGAGCAAGTGAGACAGATAGGCAAAAGAGAGAGAGAGAGGGCGAGAGAGGATGAGAGTGAGAGACGGAGGGAGAGAAAGAGGGAAATTTGGGGAGACAGGGAGAAATGGAGGGAAGGAGAGTGATAGAGGGGTGAGAGAGAAGGCCTTGTAGCAGTCCAGGTGTATATTTGTGCTTTTCTACTTTTATATTCACTGTAATCCACACAGAAATCGAAGCGGGAACCGTTCAAATGAAAACGTGGGATGATTTGGTGGTAATAAATTAGTCATATGCCCACGTAAAACACCTCCAGAAAAGCACAACAGAGAGAAGTGTTTAAGATTTAGACGTTAGAGCCCGATCTCACCACAACACAACTGACATGTCCGTGTTCATGAGCTTGGAGGTGCTCGGAGCGGTTGTTTCTGATGGCCCATGAGGTCACTCAGAGCTGGACTCCACTAAACGACTTATTTAATGCGTGAAGAAAAGCTGCTTTCCTTGGCAAGCTGTTTTGCGTGTCCTGTATTATCACGGGCCCTCAACTGGGTCAGTAGAGTTGAAAAGGTTAAAATCATATTTTGCTTGGGTGTAGGGGGAAAAAAAGAGGTGTGTGTGTGTGTGGGAAACAAACGTGCTAGAAAAGGAGGAGCGCAGGTTGGCTGTATGTGATCAGATCCAGTTCGCTCCCCATCATCTGTAACATCTTTCTGTCCCCCATCCTGTCTGTCCTACCCCTCCGTCACCGTCGTCCTCCTTTCATCTTTCCCCCTGATCAAACAAGGCCGAGCAGCGAGCCTCGCTCGATGAAACGCGCGAGTGATTGATCTGATAACTCGCAAGGCGCGCGCGATAAGGACGGCGAGATGCGGGGAATATTTATGAAAATGTGCCACACTTCTGACAGTCAACACTTTTCCATTTCACATTTCCCCCTTTTATAACACCGCCGATACACGGATAACAGCCCGGAACGGTCACATGCTAATTAGAATTTGTGCACTAATGATTTACTCAGGTTTTCCCCGTCGGGCTCGGCGGATAATTGCTGTTTTCTTTGGCTGGTGCGTGTCGGACTCTGGCCGGCTTCGCCCAGAAAACACATTAAACCGGAGGATGAAAAGCACGGCTATCATAATGTTCGCATGGAAAAGCCCGACCCGGGCCAAGAGCTCTAAAATAGACGGCGGGACCAGAGGAAGGGGTGACGGAGGTGAAAACATCTGTCGCCAGCGCCTGCCCAGTCACGTGTCCCATGCTGCTGGCTCATTCCCACAACGCACTGGGAATAACAGTGGGAAACTGCACTGCTCATGGAAAGCCCTAACCAACCCTGAGTCGGGTTTGAGCTCCAGTAGCTGGATGTGCTGGCAACATTTGGTTCAGGTTTTGCCAGGATTCCGTTTTGGATTCTCTCCCTTACGACTTATCCAAGCTGCGATCCAGATTCCAGTCCCACGTTTTTATAAAGACCCTCAATTTCCAGATCATGTTCAGCTGAGTTTTTGACAGCACAGCTTGTATTAAAAATTTTGTTTGAATTTTTACTTTATACAGTACTGTCAGTGTCTTGAAGCATCAGCAACCAAGTTGTTGATGGTTTATCATTAGAGTTTGATGTTTGAGGTTTTTATTTTCAGTTTCAGGGACACAACCTGGGCTTGTGTCTTGCTCAGGGACCCACTGATGGACCCCACCTCTTGGTCCTGAAGGGAGTATGCACGACCCCCCATGTTTGCTCCTAGTGTTCAGTTTTAGTTTTTGCTGATTTCTGGCAAGAATGTCAGCTATAAATTCTCATCTGTTATTTATTTTTGCCTGTGTTGCACATATCCCATTGGCCATTCCTCACTAGGGCTGGGTTCAAAAAAAATCGATTCACCGATCAATATCGATTCTCGTTCGAAAAATACGATATCGATTCAAAAATTCGCGGATCGATCTTTTCCTGCGGCTATGCACTACTTCTCGCGACCGCGCAAGGAGAGCTATAAAAGCGTGAGACCGGCGAAACCGAAACCAAATGGCTGAAGCTGCTCCGCTCAAATCACCGTCTGGCCTAAAGGCCGATGTTTGGCAACACTTCGGTTTTAAAACAAGTTATTTTATAACCAAGCAAAACTAGCATTGACGCAAAGAAATCTCTAAATAAATCGATATCGAATCGAATCGAGGATTGAATCGGATCATGACCTTGTGAATCGGAATCGAATCGATTCAGGAAATCAGCAACGATACCCAGCCCTACTACCGACTAACGCTGAAATGATTATTCGAATAATTCGATTACCAAAAAAAAAAAAAAATGGTCGAGGCAATTTAATTCTCTTCACTCGCTAGAGCACGCTCCGCTTGTGTTTCACACGGACGCTTATTAGTGACGCACAATGTTTTCAGTTCCGTGATCAAGGCAAGACCTGATCCCTCCTTATGTGAAAGTATTTGTGAGATATTCCGATATTCCGAGAAGTAAATGCATAAAAAACTCATAAATGACTTTTCGTGGTGTAAACACGCCCTGTTTGCGAGCATGCACGCATGAGCGCCATTACTCACTACAATGCTACAGTTCGGCCAAATCTCCAGCTTTATTAGAGACGAAACTCACATTTTAGCTGATAACTAACCTCAACAACCAGCATTCTACGGACAATACCGACATTCATTGAGATTTCCAGAGTGAGTTTCCAATTAATCAGTTTTCCCAATTTTAGAATGTTAGAGAATAATCAACAGCAAAAAAGAAATATTGAAAAATTATTTATCAACAATTTTATTCTCCATTCTGAGGGATACCAAATGAATAAAGAAGTGTTTCCGTCCGGCACTAAGCTTATTTGTGACCCTCCACGGCACGTTTGCGGTGTTGCAAATTTTCAAAATTGAGTTATGATGTTTTCATGAAAGGGCATAAATCAAGCTTCAAACGATACCTATATCGAATGAATCGGACGACATATGACTGAGATATCAACATTCAAAGGAGTCGGGTTTCTCCTGTCACGCCAAGTGAATTCCTCACCTCAAGAAAGTCACATTTTTGGGATGCAAAGGGTCAGTTTTTCAGCAAAATTTCTTCACAACAGTACAGTATAGACCTTCCACTGTTTCAAAACACTAAAAACAAAAACTTTTACCCCACGCAACATAAACGCTCGTTTTTCTCGGAAACCTCCGTCGCGACAAGCGACTGGTTTTGCCGTGGAGGGTCACATATCGCCCAGTCCTAACAGGAGTTCAGTAAAGACAGGTCTTGGGGGAAAGGCTTCTATAGTCTTCCCTCGTTCTGTTTTTCCACTTATGCCTGTTGGTTAAGTCTGTATGAATATAATTGATATTTAATAACTGAAACATTGCTGAAAGTATAAACGCATCCCCCAACACACATTTCAATTTGGCCTTGATATCAGAGGTAAAATAATGAAATCTCCCTGAATGAGGGGGGGGAGAGTGTAATTACCCCGCTGCTAAAAGCACACACACGCACTCACACGTGAACAATCATCGTTTATCATTTACCTGATTTGATGCTTACGAATCTAACGAGGAGCTCCGTTATTTTCACCCCATTACAGTCAGGTGTACCCACCCCCCACTCTTTCCACTCTTTTCTCTTTCTGTCCGCCTCTCACACACACACACCTTTCACATTCGCCTATAATCAGCACCCTGTCTCTGCCTGTCTGCCAGTGACAGAGCCATTTGAGAGGCAGGTGACGGGGTGAGAGCTCTAATCGCAGCCGTGTTCCACCGGAGCCTTTTAAACGCCACACTCTCCCCAAAACGCTGTCACACACACACACACAGACATTTACACACTCACTCACACACACACTCACTCCTCCCGCAGGACTCTCAATCATCCCACCAGCAGCTGAGCGGGAGGAGAGCGTTTGGCACCAAGGAATGGCTGCTAGTACAGGCGCGCGCACACGCACACACACACACACACAACCCTCAGAGGTAAATGGCAAAGTGGCTCAAGAGATAACAGCACCTAGCATTTCCCCCAATCAGCAATCAGAAGAATTCCGCCTGGTCTCCTGGACGCAAAACCAGAACGTTGTTCTACGTGCCGCTGTCTTTCTAAACTCGCACCTCATATCTCGTGTTGATTAACGCTGCATAAAATTCACTCGTACACAACGGCGACCAGAAACCATTAAGAAGGAGGAAACAGCACCAGACCATTAAAATACAATTTGCTGAGTGTGTGAGATATAAAAATCAGGACAGACAGGACCGCGAGGAGAGGACAACTCGCTCTTCGCTAGCATACACACAGTCCTGCCCACATTCCTAATTAGCATTTAATTGTTACTTTCGTTTCGTTTAAGGTTGGAGTGTGGTGGGGTGGAGTGTGGTGGGGTGGGGTGGGGTGGGAAGCGTCATCGGTTTTTAATTTGAACGTAACCGAGCATAAATGTAACCTATACATGTGGGGCCGAAATTGCAACCTCAATTAACCCTGTGCAAATTAAAAGTGCTTTCCAGGCCCTTTCTCCTCGCAGTCTTGGGGACTCGGACCGTCCCGGAATTAGGGTATCTGCAGGGAGAGATAAAGAGATCACCACACGCACTCACACACAGCACAACACTGAAGATGGAGGGACGACTTGATTTTGCTCCGAAGAGGGTAAGTGGGTAAAACGTGTTTCTAAAACGCTTTTCACACTTTTCATACAAGAAGTCAGTGAAGTTGAAAAAGCGAGAGGAGACTAGTCAGCTGTTTTGAAAAGTCTGCTTAATCAAAAATGTCATGAGTTGCTTTTTTAAAAAAGAAGTCAGTTGCTTCAGCTCGATGTTAGCAGGAGAACATTCCAAGGACTTAGTGCAATGGACTGAAAAGCACAATCCCTGCAGGTCTTAAGCCTTGTTCATGGGACGAGTAAAAGGCCCTGTTGCTCAGACCCAAGAGTCAGACTTTCAGGAGGCCGGTAACACAGGGCTTTTATAAACGCGTATATGTTAATACGCTTGGGCCTATCGTAAGCGGAGTTTCAGCCACCTCAAATGCATATTTTGAAAAACCCCCTCCACTGTGAAGATTGTTTCAAAGCACTAGATTCAGTGGATACGTATAAACGAGTAGTTTTCTGAAAACGATGACGTCGGGGGCAGAGGCGGACAGTAACTAAGTAAATTTACTTGAGTACTGTACTTAAGTAGAGTTTTTGAGTATCTGTACTTCACTTGAGTAGTAGGGGCAGTTGGTGGCGTAACGGTAGGGTGTTCGCCCCGTGATCAGAAGGTCGCAGGTTCGAATCCAGGGCTGGTAAAGTTACCACTGAGGTACTCATGAGCAAGGTACCGTCCCCAAGCACTGCTCCCCGGGCGCTGCCCTTGCTAGCTGCCCACTGCTCCTTCATGGATGGGTCAAATGCAGAGGTCACATTTTGTTGTGGTGCACTGTGTGCTGTGGTGTGTTCACAATGACAAATAATCACTCACTTCCATTTTATTTGGAAACTCATGACTTCCACTTCACAACACTTTAAAAACAAATACTGTACTTTTACTTCACTACATTTCTATCAAGGTTCTCGTTACTCGTTACTTTTCAATTGGTGGATAAAGTGGATGTTATTCCTCCTTTTCTGAAAGGTGATTGGTTGTTTGGCAGGTGACAGTCTATCAGTAAGCAGTAGGGTTACGTCACGCCTGTAGACTGGAGCTAACACCAAGTTCAGACAGTTCTGCTGTTTTCTGTCTTGATTAAAACATTGTTGCTGTTGGAAGGTCATGACGTTAGAGGTGTAAAGCTGGGTTTTAAGCAGGGTGGAATGTTGATTTGATGTTGTGAGCTGCATTTACAGCTATTACACTGTATTCCTTCTGGTAGACCCTGCCAGCTTCAGGAACGGCACGTTTGCTTAACTGTGAAGCAATGACATGCAGCGTCCGCCTGGGTCCATATGTGCGCCCACCCACCTGCCTAGTGTCCGGGCTGGGAAACAGAACTTGTAGGCATATTCTTATTTATTTCGACTCATATTCTTGCTGGTTTGAGTTAAGTGCATGCCTGCACTAATATATAAAAAAATAAAAATAAAAATAACCTATTATTATAGGGGGGCTAGGGAACTTAGCCCAAACAGACCTTACGACCTCCATGGATGACGTGTTTAGTTCTATTGTGCGTGTGCCTTAAATACCTGAAATTCCTTACATACCACAAGTGACTGGCAATCATGAAGAAGGCTACTGTATCGTGATCCACGCTAGGCATGTCGTCTGCTATACACTGACGGGAAAAAAAACACGCCGTGGTAAACATTCGAGTTTGGAATCATTTTGTGTACTAGTGTATACAAAGATTTTTTTTAAAACCGAATGTGTAAACGCAATTAAAAAAATAAAAGTATGAAAACGTGTTTTTGAAAATATCTACTTGCGTGTAAACGGCTCTTTTTAAAAAAAAAACCTGAATGACGTATCAATGCAATTAAAAAAATAATCGTATCCAAAAAAAAGTGTTTATAAAAATATCTGTATACGTGTAATCAGACTCATGGTCAGGGCCTTGTCCTTGCAAAGCTAAAACAAATTCTACAAATCAACTGGAACCCAATGCAGGGTGTACAAGATGGGAGTAATTTGTGTGTCCTCCACTTACATCTGGTTAAAAGTCTTGCAGCTGTATTTTAAACAAATGTTTTGTTTATACATGTGTACAGAACATTACACTAGTCCAGACGAGAAGAGATAATGGCATGTACAAGCATCTCCAGTTCTGATTTTGAAGCTATACTCCTCAGTTTAGGCAGCTTTCTTAAATGAAAGAAAGACTGAACATGTAAATCAAGGATTAGGGACTGATCGGTGATATCCCCAAGTTATCTAAGCATGACTTGGCAGCTGCAAAGACGAAACCCATCTTGAGACTAATCTTGGAAAGAAGGCTAAGAGAAGGAAGCAACAATTAGGACCTTAGTCTTTCCCTTAGTCTTAGGTCACACAAGTTTAACTACAGATAAATATCTGTAATCTGTGATAATCTGTGACAAGCAGTCAACCAGAATGAACAATCTCGAAAGCCGATTTGGTTTAAGTGAGATATAAAGCTGTACATCATTCTTTTTGTAAAGGTAGGATGAAGTGCGCTGAAAGGAGTTTATAATCTGAGACAGAAAAACGATTTATAAAAGGAACAGCACTGGTCCAAGAACCGAGCCCTGTGGCACTCCACACGTCAGTGGAGTAGAAACAGGTGTAAAATCTGCAACTCCGACCCATGTTCTCCTCTTGGTAAGGTATGAGGAGAACCAAAGACCCCCCGGAATGTTCTAACCTATTAATTAAGAGCTGTCTCAAATGTGTTAAAGGAAGCACTAAGGTCTAGCAACATGAACACGGAACACTCCCCTGTATCAGCAGCCATAAATAAGTCGCTAAAACTTGGAGAGCTGTTTCTGTTGAAGGCTGTTTCTAAATACTGGACCGATAATAGCCATGTAGCAATCTGAGTGGATCGCACATCGGTCTGATAACGGCTGGATTGGGCCGATCTATGGAGACGATCTGTTAAATAATATTGTAGGTTTTTCGAGGTTTGTGCATGGGCGCACGCACAATTCATAATGCGTCAGAGGTGGCACTGCAGTAAAGCTGGTTTACTGTCCGACAATCGTGCTAATTCGTACGTATCGACACGCCAATGGGCAGAACAAGCAACGCAACACACTACAACCCCAAATGCAAATCACACGATTATACTGTTTAATTTCCTCAACAATGCAAGCTCTCATCCGCGATTAGAGGCCGTCACGAAATTAGTGAACTGTGTTCAAACAAGTGATTTTTGAGACGTTATTTTAAATGATAAATAATTTAGCATATACATATGGGTGTGTAATTGTTACTTTGTTTTAGTTCGGAAGCCGAGTATTTCCTTAAGCATAACAGAACAATCTCAGTCCTCTCCACACAGAGGAATACACAATTTATTCATTAAAAACTGGCATCGGATCGGTACCCATATCGGTATCGGAACTGAAAAAGTTGGATCGGTGCATCCCTAACTGATAGGGATTAAGAGTTGTTTCTGGATCCTAATTTCGCTTCTTCGACCATGTCTGAATTACAGTACATTTAAAATGTGACGGTACAATCCCAGACTGCCAAAGCAATTTATAAGGGTTTCATTATTCTTATCAGGGCAGAAAAAGCACTCACATGAGCTCAATCCGGTTTCACCCACAGGAAGATGACCATCCCATTCCAGGTCTTGGTTCCTCTCAAGGTTTCAGTTTATCACAGAGAGAGGTTTTTTTTTTTGCCTTGCTACTGTCGTATTAATGGCTTGGGGCCAGTTGTATATAAAGTGCTGTACAAATACAGTAGAATCGATTTTAGCCAAATTGGTGAAGCAATGTGTCACCTCCAGATGCTCCAGGATGTAGGGTGGGTTGGTCATGCCCAGACGCAGCATGCAGCCCTCTGGGATCTCCTTCACCAGCTCCCACAAGAGGGTGGGCAGGTCGGTGCCGATGTCTCTTCCATACGCTCCCGTGTCCTCGCTGGTCAACCAGATCTCACACACACCCTCTGCAACGCAACACAACACAACACACATTTACATGTCTGGAAAAAAGAGCTGGACCAGCATACACATAGTGCTGGGGAGTGGCTAACAAAAATGAGTGATGTGACTAACATTTTTAGTAGCTTTTTTAACGCGATTTTTAAAATGCCATAGCTTTTTCTGTAACTACTTTAGTGTTTTATTTAAAGTTACGCAGAATTTACAAAGAGTATTATTTTTTTTAACTTCCAAGAGTTTCTGACTGGTGTTGAATTGGCAAAGGTGGCATCTGATTCGCCGGAAACTAGGGCTCATTGCTTAACAGCAGGCTCTCAGCAGCTGCGAGATGGAGTCAGACAATGGAGTGAAAATGGAATTGCTCAAGGTAGCTACCTTTTCTTTGTAGCCTGTAATGCAGCCAACTAGCGTTAGCGGTTAGCGGTTAGGGCGTTGGCCCTGTGATCGGAAGGTTGCCGGTTCGAATCTCAGACTCATGAGCAAGGCACCGCCCCCAAGCACTGCCGCCTGGACGCAGCCCATGTCAGCAGCCCACTGCTCCACGTTTCACAGATGGGTCAAACGCAGAGGTCACATTTCGTTGTGGTGCACTGCGTGCTGGGCTGTGGTGTGTTCACAATGATGAATAATCACTTACCTTCACTTATAACAGCAACTTGGCTGTAGCTTAGCTACCAGTTAAAAGTAGCTTCCCCAAAACCCACACACAGCATGTATTCCAGACACTCGGGGTGTTTTCACATACAGTCCTCTTTAAAGGAACTGAACTCAGTCCTCTAGAAGTGGTCCAAAAAGTGGAGCAACAGAAAGGGAACTCGGTTCTTTTTATGTTCACACTGTGAGTTCATTTGAAAGGGGACTCGGTTCTCTTTCTGGTCCACTTCAGCTCAGACGGGGCCTGGGTCTGGGTAGTTTTCACTTCGAACAAGAACTGTCGAAAGCGAACCAGGAACGCTTTGTGTTCATAAGGCGCCAGTTAAACAAACCGCGCCGCGGACTTGAAGCGAACCGGACTGAGAACACCTCCCAATGTTCGTTGCAGAGGGGTCTGAGTTCGTTTGGCGTGTTCACATATACGTTAAAAAAAATGCTGACTAATTGATCTGAGTTCGCTTTAAGGGCTGAAACGGAGTGTATGGAAGCCCACCATCATGTATTCTTGCATTTTATAGCTAGACACAAATATAGCAGCACATGTACGACACGCATTTCACTCACACAAAAGCAGACCGGGGTGTGTAACTGTAATCAAAAACGAACGGCCTCGCACACTGCTACTTGAGGAGGGGTTAATCTATCCCTTAAGTTAAATCATCTGTTAACAGGGTTCAGTAAATAGCCTCCATCATGTGAGGACAGCAACTCGGCACATTCGCTTCCCCCCATGTCCTTATTAAAGAGGTCTGTATGATATGAATCTTCCACG
The DNA here is from genome assembly GCA_032718565.1 of Distichodus sexfasciatus. Taxonomy (NCBI): domain Eukaryota; kingdom Metazoa; phylum Chordata; class Actinopteri; order Characiformes; family Distichodontidae; genus Distichodus; species Distichodus sexfasciatus. The sequence goes on from JAVGVS010000081.1 coordinate 1,741,606, forward strand.
CTGTTTTAACCCGCTGATGGGAATCTTAATCAAGCACCAACATCCACCTGGTCAGCCTCCACCACGCACGCCATCTCCACCCTCCACATCAAACTCCTCAGCCTTCACTAACTGGGGATTAATGGACAGCAGATCATTAGCTACGCGACTGATGGTAAAGCAGTCCGTTATGGACCAAGTGGAGTGTGCGTTGACGATGCCGGGGTCAGTCAGCAGTGATTTGCTGTCAGATGGAGGTCATTAGGGGGGTGTAATGTTTTTACAATTTCTCATTTTTTTGATAATTGTAGAAGAGCGAAGGTTAAATCAGCGTGAGCATGAACTAGTCGACAAGCTCCAGTAACTTCCACAGCCACTGCCCCAGATGAGGATTAACACACCATTACCAAGGCAGTGTGTGTGTGTGTGTCTCTGTGTTTGCGTGTGTGTAGAATCTCATTAAAGGAGTGTGTGATTTCTTTAGTGGGGTGTTTCAGCTAAGCCGGGGCGCGAGGCCTGTGGTTCACATTCGATCTGGGACAGGAGCTAATGAGCGTGTGCAGACTCCAACCCTGAACCGCCCACTCTCACCGGACCCCCGCACACCCACACACACACAAGCATGTCAATATTAATACACACACACACACACACAGCCACAGCCACAGCCACACTGCTCTTGCTAAGCATCAATTAATTATCAATGAAACATCGATTCCACTCACGCTGCTAGTCGCTTAATTATTAAGCGAAACTCTCTCCGTTGGGCTAAAACTCCACCAAAAAGTCACATAAATGAGAATAGAGCATCAAACAAAGAATGCGGTCGATGGAGCAGATTTGACACGGGCAGAAAAAATATTCCATACAGCACATATCCAACTCACCCACACGCCACTTACACGCTCCAGTCTTAGCAGGCGCCATCTCAAAAGTCACATCGTTCATCTCGGGTTTTACATTTGAGAGTGATCTTATTCAGGATTGTTTGAAGATCAAATGAACTTATGTAACACTGTGAAACTCTTCCTGATATTTCTGTGTTGAAGCGTTCTCCTTAGCTCTACTTCTTTCTGCTTCATTAGCAACATTCTTAAATCACCAGTCATGCTTTACGTCACTCGTATGCAGACATGGGGCGGTTGGTAGCGTAACGGTTAGGGAGTTGGTCCTGTCGCCAGTTCAAGTCCCGGACTGGTAAAGGTACCACTGAGGTACTCATTAGCAAGGTACTGAATGTATATCTCACATATGCGCTTTCAGCTACAATACAGTGCAAAAAAAAAAGCAGAAAGTCTGGCTCTTTGGAAGCAAAATATGAATAAATCAGGAGCAGTTCAAGACTTTTGCACAGTACTTTTATTTGTGAGGTCACAAGTTAAGTGAGTGATTATTATTTGTCATTGTGAACACACCACACAGAAGGAGCAGTGGGCAGCTAACAAGCGCCCGGGGAGCAGTGTTTGGGGACGGTACCTTGCTCATAAGTACCTCAGCGGTAACTTCACCGGCCCTGGATTCGAACCTGCGACCTTCTGATCACGGGGCAAACACCCTACCGTTACGCCACCAACGGTCCTATTTGTTCCCTAAATGATAGTAAAACCTGACAGTGGAGACATTTTGTGTAGAAGGTAGAGGTATGAACCTGCACTGATCTCACGACTTGATTTCGATTCAAATGATCAGGTCAACGATTCGATACGATATCTCGACGCATCCGGATGCATCCAATTAATTTTTCTACATTACTTCACATTGCACGCAGATCGGGCAAGGATCGCAGATCAGGTAGCTGCAATTACTAGCGGGATCTTCTTTTTAACTAGAATGTTTATGTTGTAACTAGAGCTGCAACTATCGATTCTTTTTGTAATGAAGTATTCTATCGATTCAATTAATCGCGTAATCGGATAAATTCTTTTATAAAAAACAGAAAAAAAGACCAAACTTATTCTAGGCTTATTTTTAGGCTTATTCTAGTGTGAGAGTAGAAGTTAGCCGTACATGCTTTATGTTGCTGTGTTCAGGACGTCCTGCTCTAACTACTCACCCTCATCATTGTTTGATGTGTAAATGCTGAGACAGTTATGAAATCAGCACATTTCTGATGAAAACTGACCTGCGCCTGTAGAAATGTTGTGTTTTGGCTGCTTTTGGCTTTTCTGGAAGAGAACTACATTTCCCACAATCCCCCCGCACCACTCGGAGCCGCATCACAATAAAGCGTTGGGCGCGCGTTCCGGAATAAACGATGGACAATCTATGGGAAAATCTCAATAAATGGCTGTATTGTGAGAAGAACGCTGCTTGTTGTGGTTATTAATCAGTTAAAATGCGAGTCCTGTAAGAAAGGGGACGTTTTGACTGAACTGGAGCGCTTTAGCGAGTAACGGCGCACGCTCACAAACACAGCGTGCGTGTTTACCTTAACCTGGATGAAGTTTTGTGCACTCTGCTGTTATGTAGGTGGGCAAAATATGACGTGTGTGAGCGTGTTCAGTTTGGTGCTTTTCCATTAGCACAGCTCTCGTTAAAAAGGATCAATGTTATTCTGTCCCACCACTGTATTCTTTCCTGAACTAACGGACTGATGTCATATATTCATCTGGGTGGGTGTGTCTTTTTCCAGAGAGCGGGTGATAGAAAAGGTGGAAAGAAGGACTGTGTGGAAAGACAGTGGCCCCTAGCTGGTTTGTAAAGGTGGGGAATTTCAGACCCCCAGAGTGACATACTTCTGTGTGTGTGCGTTTTGAGGAAACAGCTGGACGTGGATGCATATGTGCCACGACCAATCCACCTTCCCTTTTCCTGGGGAGTAACATGCTGTTGGACTACACACACACCCCTGTATTCCCCTGCCCTGTAGCACCGGTCTGCAGCTCCACTCAGGGTCAGGGTAGGGTCAGTGGGTTTGGGACTCGCACTACACCTTCAGGCACGTCTTTTCTCACCTCAATTCTGTCTTCAGCACGGACACACAAAATGTCTCAGCTACACAAAACAGCCACAACAGCTCCTATTAATAATGAGATGACTAAGGGTCGACCGATTGGCACCCGGGTCGATTATCGGGGGCCAATATTAGTCATTTTGCCGAATATCTCTATTTAATTTTGACCATCGTCGATATTAAGTAATTAAAAGGTGCGCTACTGTGACTCCTACTGTGACTGCCGTCTCTTCTTTCTGTGCCGATTGGCTAGGTGTCACGGAGTAGTAGACAAACAACGCTGAAGCCTTGTTGTCACTCACACACAGCGTGAAGCTCCGGGAAGGAGAAGAGGAGAGATGAGTGTTTCAGCTGAGCTTGGTGTTTGAAAAATTCTAAAAAGTAACAGAGATTTACATGTTTTTGCTTATCGGTGACAAATATCGGTTATCAGCTAACCCTAACCTTAACCCTAACCCAACCGTGGAATTGGAGAACTGTTCAAGCCAAAGTTAAAATTTGAGTTAAAGTTAAAGGGAGCAGGATTAAAAAAAAGGCACTTTGATACAAAAGTTCAGAAACCTGGTTCCTGTTTCGACGTTTTGTAATTTTTCAATTCCCGACAACCTGCGTCCCGGTTTCACGGTACGCAAGCCAGATCAGAACTTCAGTGCTATAAGAGAGGCACCAAAACGTTCCTGCTCATTCGAAAAAAATGTACCAATAACAGTCACTGAAAGCATCTAATATATGTGAAGGCTGAAAAACAGCCAGACAGTTGCGTACAGTCCTGTCAGTGCTAGTTTTGAGACAGTGTGTGCGTTTGGTTCGACTCATTCGTTTCCAAGGCAATTAAATGAAGAGTAAACGTGTGGTCGGCTGCAATTAGCATAAAAATAAGCAGCAGTGATTAGTAGAGAATGACCAAGACACATGAATATATATGAGGGGGCGGAGCTGCCGGACACACAGGAGTGTAACAGAGACGCTCAGCAGCTTTAGATTTATGTCTGTCTCCTGACCACAGTTAGGCTGGATGTTAAAGGGGCAGTGCCAACACAATGCCAATGAAGAATCTTTTCGGTTAGTCAACCTTTAAAAGCACTGTAGGGGAGTGGTTAACTAAAACTGGTTATTAGCCATTAGGTGATTTCAACTAGCACCTTTTTTTGATGCGTGTTGAATTGCCAGAAGCGGTATCTGATACGCGCACGTGACGCGAGCTCATCGCATCACAGGGCTGATCTCGGCAGCTGGGAGATGAGGTCAAAGGACCTTGAAATGAACAGAAATTACATATTCGAATGTAAAGCAATCACTTACTACCGCCAAAACGTCACTGACACCTTGAGATTTGACATACTGTTAACATCATGTTTCACTTTGTTTTTAAACGCCTGTGCTTTAATAGTATCCTACAGCACAAATGTTAAATATTACTCGTTGAAAGAGCTTCAATATAGTTTTTCTCTGTAGCTCGTAGTGTAGCTAGCTATTACATAAAGCAGGCTGCTCGGCTTGTAGAACAGTAGAGCAGGAGAAGCTACCGTTTGAAAGAAACTTAACCAACACTGATTCACGGTAACAATACTTTTAAAGAATATTAACATTTGAACCAAATTTTTTCTCCCCTGTTTAACACTGATGAATAGTTTTAAAGCATAACACAGTATGGAAACACAAACACATCAGTGGTATAACTTAATGAATGAGAAATAATAATAATAATAATAATAATAAATGGGTGGGAGTTGAAATGACCATCAATATCAATATCATTATTAATTCTGCCTATCAATTCGATTCCTTATCAATTCTCTTATCGACTCCTGAGTGTGAAAACAGTAGATCTACACTTCTCAGTCTTCTGAACCAAAAGTAACCGTTTATTTCTCTGAAAATGATGTCTGCACAAGACTGAGAACATGAACACATTAATATTCATATTCAGAGTTTTTATTATGCAGAAACACGCTATGGCTTAGTACTACGAAGAAAAATAAGGTTAGT
>JAVGVS010000081.1:1751526-1761526 GCA_032718565.1 Distichodus sexfasciatus
AAAATAAAGTACATTTTTTACTCTTGCTTGAGTAGATTTTTAAATGGAAATTAATACTTTTACTCGTCATTTCTGAAAGAAGTAATTGTACATGTACTTAAGTACATATGTGAGCCTCCACGGCAAAACCAGTCGCTTGTCGCAAATTTTCGCAAATTATATTTTCATGAAAGGGCATAAATCAAGCTTCAAAATGATACCTATATTGAATGAATGGGACGACATATGACTGAGATATCAACATTCAAAGGAGTCGGGTTTCTCCTGTCACGCCAAGCGAGAAACGGAGAAATCTGCCTTTGAAGTCGACTATCGACGTAGCACTCACAGACGCTTGGTGCGGTCGCGGCTACGTTTGTATTTACGGTAGCCTATGCTGCATTCACAGCCACACGGATAGCCTACCTGCGTTAGGTTAACTGAACTCGGGAGACGGAGATGGATTCCGGAGAAATATCTTCATGTGGAAATATCTTCATGTGGAAATTTACCGTGGATTTACCGTAAATATTGAAGTAGAGCGGTCGAAACAGAAACGTTTAACATTCTGCTGGAATTGAATTCCTCACCTCAAGAAAGTCAGGTTTTTAGGACGGAAAGGGTCAGTTTTTCAGCGAAATTTATTCACAACAGTACAGTATAGACCTTCCACTTTTTCAAAACACTAAAACCAAAAAATCCAAAATTTTACCCCACGCAACATAAACGCTCGTTTTTCTCGGAAAACCTCCGTTGCGACAAGCGACTGGTTTTGCCGTGGAGGGTCACATTTTTTCAGTGCTCTACCCACCACTGGATATACTCTAGTTCATCTTATTAATATCTGTTGCCCAGAAGCAAATGAATGTAACAACGGGACACACTCATGGAGCAGGCGTTTGTACATGTTCACCTCCTCAGGCTCCCCACTGAGACAAAACCCACACGCAATTATTCAGGCTTTCGGCACCGGGGCCTCTTCTGACCTTCACAGAGACGGGCTCCTCCCCTCTGGCCTGAGAGATGAGTGTTGGAGGGTGTGATGAGACAAATAAAGGAAGAACGAGTCCCGCCTTCCAAAACATGCTGTAGGAGAAATCTCCCAGATCCGCTGAAGGACGAGTCAAACTCATTCAAGTGCCGTATCCCATCACATCAATTAACACAGGAGCCTTTACGCCCAGACGGTTCGTGTTAATGCTGATTAACACCTCATGCTGAGAAGCGGAACGGATCCTTTTCGAGATACAGAAGCGGTTCACTCCTCCCTCGTTCCGTAACAACATGTTCTAACTCTCTGACGTGCTTATAGTAAATATACGAGACAAGTGAGCACAAGTTCATCTCACAATGCTCCATTTAATCCTTGTTCACTTCACCAGAAGAAGGGAGGACGTAGGGAGGACGTGCTATAGGGGCTCTGTACCGTGTTCAAAGCGCTGTGGGGGTACATATGGATATGGGAAGTTAAGTCGATCCGTCCTTCTGCGGATTGGTCCCCTCCAATACGGCCTGACTAACGTCCGTGAGATTGGTGTGGGGGGCTTCTCGCCGCCCGGATCCATTACGTAGACCTTGTGAAGACGCTTAAGGATGCTAATTGCACGGTCGGATTGAACTCCCTGTGTCTAATGGAAAGCTGGTCTTGATTAAAGGCCTCTAATTAGTCTCAGGTTTGCTGCAAATTTAATTACCCACAACTCTTGCCTCTGCCGTGCTGCTTTTGACGTAAACCCCCCGATCTGAGTAAAGACCGGTCGACACACACAACCTCAGCATTTCATTTGAGAAGTTGTTGTCATCGTACCCTTAAAGAAGGCAAGAACTGTCTTCTCACATGACAATCTTTCCAGGAAATGGAGATATCTTCTGTACAACTTCGGAAGATTTAGGTTCAGGTCCACCATCAGTCAAAGTTCAGACAAGCGCATGTAGGACCCCCATATCATACATAAAGACTCTTTGCCGTGCCAAGTATGAACACACGCCAACTGAAGGCTGTGACCTATAACTTATATACCTACATACTTACAACCTACAGTACATACTTCCTGGAGAACTTGATTAAAAAGTAAAGATGTCACCGATCTGATACTTGGATCAACGATAACGACTCAAAGAGCAGGATCGGGTATCAGTGGCACTGGGCCGATTTACGGATCTAAATGGGCACGCACACAATTAGGCCATGTCCACACGTGCACGGGTATTTCTGAAAACGGAGGTTTTTCTGTGCGTTTTGGCCTTTCGGCCACACGTTAACGGCGTTTTGGGTCAGTGAAAACGGAGGTTTTTGAAAACTCCGGCCAAAGTGGCGATTTTTGCAACTCGGTTTCTGTGTTTAGGTGTGGACAAGAAAAACGAAGAGTTTGAAAAACGGACCGTTCCGCGTCACACCGCGCGCCACTCATATGACGTCGCAGTATGTGCCATGTCTACATTAGGTTTTCATCTACAATGGGAGGCATGCTTTTGACGGCGTTTTTTTTTGCGATTGCGTGTGGACGGAGATATTTTTGAAAACGTGCTCGTGTGGACGCGATTTTGAAAAAAAAAAACGAAAACGGAAAATCTCCGTTTTCAGAAATACCCAAGCTGCTTTACTGTTTGACATTTGTGCTAATACCTACATATTGATATGACAATGAGCAGAACAAGCAACACAACACACTACAACCCCAACAGGAAATCACATGATCATACCGTTTAATTTCCTTAACAACACCAGCTCTCGCTTGCAATCTGTGTTCCTGATGGTTTTAGCGCAGCAGGATTAGGGACCGTCACGAAATTACAGAACTGTGTTTAAACGAATAATTACTGAGATGTTATTTTAACAATAAATGATTAAGCATATACATATGTGAGTGTAACACTGAAAATATCAATAAAAGGCTGTATTGTGAGTACAGCGCTGGTTATGTATCAGCTAAAATATGAGTTTTGTCTGTATTAAACGGGATGTTTTGACTGAACTGGAATGCTTTAGTGAATGCTGCACTTCCCCGTGAGAGTGGCGAGTGCCCACAAACACAGCGTATCGGTTTACATCGTGAAGACGTCATATATGCGTTTTTACACAATTATTCCAGTCTTTGTACACGGAATTGCTCAGAATTCTCTCACATACAGAGGACTCAATATAATGTCCGTTAGATTGTGTGTGTGGTTTCTGTACGTTATTAATACACTAATTAATTACCCATGTAAAATGTGAGCGTCCGGCTGATTAAAATAAAAGTAGCTTTGCTACTGATAAACTACTGAAAAAGGAAGTCAGGTAAGTAGTAGTGCTGCTTGCAATTAAGTTACTCCCCAACACTGCATTTATTTGGCGACTAAACAGCAACGGCGGCCTTTCCGCCCTCGTTATTTACTCGCTTTATGAATGAACGAGACGTTGCTAAAGCAGCAGAGGCTGTGGCCGTTTAACCCCGGATTTGTTCTCCAATCTAATCACTCATTAGGCTGATTAGTGAGGCTAAGACGTGAGCGGCAAGCCACCGAAACGCCTAGAGGATGAAAAAGTGCGGCTGAACCTAAGCGGCCCCCCCTCCCCCTCCCACCCCCACAAACGCCGACACAAGGAGTAGGGGGCTAGAAAAAAGGGGGTGGAGAAAGTCTTGTCGTCCGTATGTGGGTCTGACCGTAACTACGGGGCAAGGCGTTGGGCGGTGGGAGCGGAGCTTTTTGATGCTGAGGAGATATTACGCATGCAAATGAGCCACAGTTCACCGCAGTGTTAAGGGTCACCGCGGCGACCCTCCGAGCCCCGTTTACGCGTCTACGTCACTCCAGCTCGTTTTCAAGAGCGGTGACCTAATTTGCTCCAGCAAACTTCTCACTCGGAACCGCCCAGAAATCTCCCCTTTTTTAAATTGAACGCGTGAAAGTTGAACGCGTTTTACATTCTTTATAAAAGCACTTGGTCAATGTGTATAAACAGTGTTAAGGTTAGCGTAGCGTTATAAGACACTCACAGCTCAGGACGCGGGCAGAATTTGACCCCTAGGGCCAGCACCACAGCTGTGGCAATTTTCGGTGCAATTAAAAAACGAGAATAAACGAGCAGATTAAACACAAATTATTCTTGAAAGTTGTCCTATGTGCAAAACGAATGTGTAAATAAGAACTGCAGCTATTGGCTCATTATTCTCTAGTAAACATACAGCCAACAATCCAAACTAATCCAACTGTTCTCAACCAAACCTCAACGAATTAACAACCTTCGCTGTCCAACCAACTCGTCTCTTTTTAGTATAACACAGGAAAGTGTGAGTGATTATTTGTCATTGTGAACACACCACAGCACAGCACGCAGTGCACCACAACCAAATGTGACCTCTGCATTTAACCCATCCGTGAAGGAGCAGTGGGCAGCTAACAAGCGCTCGAGGAGCAGTGCTTGGGGACGGTACCTTGCTCATGATGAGTACCTCAGTGGTAATGATACCAGCCCTGGATTCGAACCTGCGACCTTCTGATCACGGGGCCAACACCCCACCGTTACGCCACCAACCGCCCTTCTCTGTCTCTGGTTATTTCATAAACAAGAATGTTTACATAAGAAGAATGAACGAAGTGATCAGAATCAGCAGTAGTCCGTTTGCGTCAGTAGCTGGTTGTGGTAAAGTTCAAAGCTAGTTGATGTTTACCACAAAACACAAGAGTTAGACAGTTAAAAAAAAAAAAAAAAACTACGGTGGTGAGTTCCACATCTCCTCAAGGCGTGTGTCAGAATTTACCCTGCGTTCCAGAAACCGTGGAGGTCTGAAATTTCATGTATCAGCGTCGGCAGAAATAAGCGTGAAAAATATCGGACATCGGTATCGTCCAATAATTCCCTTATCGTGCATCCCTACTATGACATAGTTACTGCCCGGTACAGCATTTTACTGGCAAACACTGTCCGATGTGTCCGATGGCTTGTCAGTCCAACTCATATTTTATTTCTATCAAATTTGACAGCACTCCCAGTGAACCTTACACGGTTTCCCCCCTAGAGTTAAACCCTGTCACGACCTCTCTCCTCCACCCGCGCCTCTTTTCCTCCCCAAACGGCTGCCAAATGTGAAAAAGATGTCGCTCTGCTACATTATCGATCGTCAGTACGCGGGTCGGCACGTCGGGAAGCGAGGCGGTCATTGCGTCCTTACGGGAGGCGCTGGTGCAGAAACGTGGGAGACACATACAGACATGGCAGAGAAGGAAGAGAAGGAGGAGGAGGAGGAGGAGGAAGATGACGGTTGACGAAGAGCGGTCTCCCACTGCGCCGAGGCCCGCCGACACTCTCTAAAAGCCTGCTGTTTATCTGCCAGGACCCCCGCAGCTTCGGATGGGCCGGACCCCGGCTCTCTACCTGTCAATACAACCTCCTCACTACCTCTATCCCTCCCTCCCTCCCTCGTTCGCTCCATCTCTCTCGCACGCTGCTACATAAATATTGCATAGTGGGAAGGTGCTGTTTAAACAGGAGGAATCGGCTGTGAAATTAAAGTTGGCAAATGGATTAAAGCCGGAGGGGCTCTCGGCAGCGTGGGCTTACAGACGGAGGCGGCTACGCGAGTCTGTCGCTCTGTTGTGGCTCCACAGCCTCCCCCTCCCTCCCGAGGGAGCGGACCCAAATAATCCCCATATAAACAATGTAAAATAGAGGGGGGGGATCACAAACACGCTTCTCTGAGCATGTTTATTCGATACTTACATACGAACGGAAATAATAAATTAAGACGTCCGTCTATAAATACCACCGCTCCGTCGCGTACCCCAAGACACACGAACAAATGATGTGAGTCATTAAAGGGGGCGTCACTCAACGCTGCCAAAGTGAGGGGAGCATGAATGAAAGATAATAGGCATTTCTAGCTCTTTCGTGGAGGTTTAAGCGGAATGAAGAGGCGGGTACGTTCGGATGAAGGTGTGCTGGAGTGAGGCTCACCATGCGACCGCAGATTGGGGAAATTCCCAAAAATAACTCAAACCTCAGAACAAAGGAAAACACTACTTATGCGATATTCACAGAACTGTACACAAGTCTTGAGTCGCCCTTTAGTTCTTCCCATTTTGCCTCCAAAGAGCTAGACTTTCTCGAGACTTGATGTAGTCTTGAAGAATAGTATTAATATGCGTTTGCACATGCTGCAGACACTGTACCTACTCTCTCAACTTCCTATTAAAACGTAAAGAAATGAGGCGGCTCAGGACTTTCTCCACAGTACTATAGTACTAAGGTAAAGTCAAAGTAAACTTCCTCGTCATCTCAGCTACATAATAGTACGAGACGATGTGTCTCCCGTTTTTACAAAGTACAAAGTCGGGCTGGAGGATAAAAAAATACAATTAATAAAAATAAATATTTGTGACCCTCCACGGCAAAACCAGTCGCTTGTCGCAACGGAGGTTTCCGAGAAAAACGAGCGTTTCTGTTGCGTGAAACAGTGGAAGGTCTATACTGTGCTGTTGTGAATAAATTTCGCTGAAAAACTTACCCTTTCCATCCTAAAAACGTGACTTTCTTGAGGTGAGGAATTCAATTCCAGCAGAATGTTAAAAGTTTCTGTTTTGATTCAATATTTACGGTAAATCCACCGGTTGACTAGCGTGAAGATATTTCTCCGGAATCCATTCGCCTCCCCGAGTTCAGTTAACCTAACGCAGGTAGGCTATCCGTGGCTGAATGCAGCATAGTTAACAGAATACAAACGAGTCAGCGACCGCACTAAGCGCCCAGAGCAAGTACGGGCGAGCAATAACTCTCAAAGGCAGATTTTCCGCTTCACTTGGTGTGACAGGAGAAACCCGACTTTGAATGTTGATCTCAGTCAAGGGTCGGCCCCATCTATTCGATATAGGTATCAAGTAAAGCTTGATTTATGCCTTTCATGAAAAAAACATAACTCAATTTCGAAAAATTTGCGAAAAGACTGGTTTTAGTGTTTCAAAACACTAAGAACAAAATATCCAAAATTTTACCCCATAAACATAAACGCTCGTGTTTCTCGGAAACCTCCGTTGCGACAAGCGACTGGTTTTGCCGTGGAGGGTCAGAAATGTGCATTAGATCTGCAGCAGTTTAATATTAACATACACACAATCTATTAAATAACAGCTTCAACAGCATCTCCACAAAGCCTAAGCTAGAAGCAGAATCATGTAGTTATGCCAGGAGCTCAATCATTTGTGCAAATATTCTAACAGTAGACAAGTGGAGAAAACTGAATGGAATGTACTTTTATGCAATAATTATGCGTAATATCAGCAGCAGTTTAACGAAAGTTAAACAGACAATCAATAAGAAAAATAAAACACTAAATCACCAGATACAACTAAATCTAACAATGCTCTGCAAAAGAGCTCCTACATTTGTCCGCACGCCCAAAACTATCCTCGCCACGTAATATCATGCCATCAAGAAGCCGCTGGCCACCGCTAACCACGGAAAGTGTCCCGCAGTCTTACACCCGGAGAGAAAGCTACGTTTGACGGTGTGTGTGTGTGTGTGCGGTGTGTGTGTGAGATATCTGAGGTGAGATGTGATGGGTAGTATGGGCATTGTCATAGATTAATAAAGCTGCAATGAGCTTCTGGCAGCCGGGGCTTCTACCAAGTGTCGCTTTTAGCCGTGTGTGTGTGTGTGTGTGTTAAATGCCCGGGAAGAGCGTTGGCACAGAGCTCCGAGAAGCCTGGATTATTGTAGTTGTGTCCGTTTCTTTCTGTGCCACCCTGCGAGTGTCCATCAGCGCCGACATCACAAGCCCAGAGGCCTCCGACACAAGATAGGAGACGCAGAAGAAAGGGAGGAGGGGGAGAGAGAGAGAATGTTTAGGCCACACCAGCAGGTGCCTGGCGTGGTGGCAGAGGGGCTGGCACTCCGGCACGGCCTGCCGAGACGACAAAGTCGAGCGGTTTCCCCAACCTGACATATGTGGCGAGGGGCCGCTTAGTGGAGCGCAAAACTCTCCCCGGACCTGAAGTGACATTTACTGCTGCTGCAGAGAACATGAAATGTCAGGATAAAGCTCGACTTTCACCTAAATAGACATTATTGCTGGCCACACACACACACACCCCACATTACAAGGCCTCGACACAACTCGGGACGCCTAGGACGCGGGATTGCCCATCTCCTCCTCACCAAGGGGTCAAGTGATAGATAGCAACATAAACACACACACACCTCGGCTGGTGAGCGGTCAGCCGACCACGCATGAAGATATTCATCCATGTCAGCAAAGTGTAAAGCCTTTTAAAAGTAGGAAGGCATGACCCAAGTGCACGTAAGAGCAGCACTGATGTAAACATTTGCATTAAAGGAGTGACGTGTAAGAAGGTTACAGTGTGAGAGGAAGAGTGTGTATCAGACGGTGGCCGAGGGACAGAGGCGGGGAGAGTAGCCAAAAATCTTACTCAAGTAGGAGTGTTGTTGCTTTAGAATAATATTACTCAGGTAAACGTAAAAAGTAGTCATCCAAAAATTTACTCAAGTAAGAGTAAAAGTATCAGACAAAAACTACTCAAGCACTGGAAAGTAACTTGAGTAAATGAAAGATTAATTGGTTTATACAATCAAATATGCCAAAAATGTAAAAATAATGTACAATGTGTTTGGATATTACCAAACAACACATACATAAAAACTAAAAAATCTATACAGTAACGTAAATTAAGGCCACACAAACAGTACAATAATCTGCATAACTTACTGTCTTTTAGTTTAAAACAACAAGGCTCAGCAGGCAGAGATTACACAGTTAAACTAGAACAAGTCTGTCTGTGCGTAAACTGTCCAGTATGTGTGTGTGTGTGTGTGTGTGTGTGTGTGCGCGTGCGTGTGCGCGTGTGTGTGCGCAGTGTGTCTGTCTGTCTGTGCATGTGTGTGCGTGTGTGTCTGTATGTGTGTGTGTTTGTGTCTGTGGCTGTATCTGTCTGTGTGTGTTTGTGCGTGTGTGCCTGTATGTGTGTGGTTTGTGTCTGTGGCTGTATCTTTGTCTTGTGTGTGTGTGTGTGTTTGTGCGTGTGTGTGCGTGTCTGCTCTGTCTGTGTGTCTGTGTGTGTGTGTGTGTGTCTGTGCCTGTGCGTGTCTGTCTGTGTGTGTATGTGTGTCTGTCTGTGTGTGTGTCTGTATGTGTGTGTTTGTGTCTGTGTATGTGTCTGTCTGTGTGTGTTTGTGCGCGTGTCTGTGTGTGTGCGTCTGTGTCTGTGTGTGTATGTCTGTCTGTGCTTATGTGTGTGTGTGTCTGTATGTGTGTGTTTCTGTGTCTGTGGATGTATCTGTTCAAAGCGTGGTCTGTCTGTGGTCTGTGTGTGTATGTCTGTCTGTGCATATGTGTGCGCGGTGTCTGTATGTGTGTGTTTGTGTCTGTGGGATGTATCTGTTCGTGTGTGTTTAAAGTGCGGGGTGTGTGCGTTAGTTCGTCTGTCTGTGTGTGTGTGTGTGTGTGTTCAGTGCTCTGTGCGTGGTTCGTTCGTTCGTGTGTGTGTGTGTGTGTTCGTGTGCTTGCGCGGTTCGTCTGTCTGGTGGTGTGTATGTCTGGGTCTGTGCATGTGTGTGCGCAGGTGTCTGGTATGTGTGTTTGTGTCTGTGGATGTATTCCGTTCCAGTGTGTTTGTGCAAAAGTGTTGTCTGTCTCTTGTCTGTGTCTGTGTGCCTGTGTGGTTCGTCTGTTCTGTGTGTGTATGTCTGTCTGTGCATGTGTGTGCGCAGTTCTGTATGTGTGTTCGTGTTCCTGTGGGATGTATCTGTCTGTGTGTGTGTTTGTGCGTGTGTGTGCGCAAGGTTCGTCTGCCTGTGTGTGTGTGTCTGTGTGCCTGTGCGTGTCTGTCTGTCTGTGTGTGTATGTCTGTGTATGTCTGTGTGTGCATGTGCGAGCATGCGCGTGTGCCTGTGCGTGTCTGTCTGTGTGTGTGTGTGTGTGTGTGTGTATGTGCGCGCGGTTCGCGTGTCAGTGTCCGTGGTGTGGTCATGTGATCGCCGTTCGCTGATTGCGGGAACGGGTTATTTAGAGGAAGTTTCATGGCTAAA
>JAVGVS010000081.1:1766526-1788734 GCA_032718565.1 Distichodus sexfasciatus
CAGAAGTGTCACCAATCACCGTATCAATTCACAAAATACTAAGAAGGTAAACAACCAGTACTATTAAAAGAGAAAAATAACTTGTAATGTTTTGTCAAAAAAAGGTATTAAAACTAGCTTCACTACTTATGAGCTTATAAAAAAGTCGTTTAGTTTGTAGCATTGCTACTTTGAATAAGCTACTCGCCAACATTGAGGGTCATCACAAAGTGGGGTTTGTCTGTGGTTTCAATATTATGTAGGACTTGCTGATTGGACGGACGGATTTATGGACAGATGGATAGTAGAGGTCGAACGATATTGTTTTTTCAGGGTCGACAGATTATTGCTAGTTAATGGGTTAGTTAATGGGGTCGATAACTGATATTTGCAATCAAGGTGCAAAAATTTTGATTTTACAAACACTAAGCTCAGCTGAAACGCTCTTCTCTCCTCATCTCCTTCTCAGCTGGGCTGGGTCGCTGACTTTTATAAGGCTTCAGCATTTGACTGGCTACTACTTGTGTGACACATAGCCAATCAGAGACTGTTGTGGGCGGGACATTAAATGAAGCAGCAGTCGAGAGCAAACGGCACAGAGAGAAGAGACGGCAGTGGAGCCACAGTAGCGCACCTTGTAATTACTTAATATCGTGATGGTGAAAATTAAACACAGATACCAATAATTAGGCAAAATGCCTAACGTCCGCCCCCGATAATCGACCAGGGTGATAGTCAGTCAATTTCTAGCAGACGGATGAAGAGACCCTGAGGGGAAATTTAGTATCCAAGAAGTTCACACGCTTACAAAAAATATATATAAAAAACAGAGAAGCAAAAATTCAAAATGGAAGAACAGCATTACTAGAGAGTTGTAGATTGCCAAATAGAAGTAACAGCCATCTCTGAATAACAATATACTACAATAGATAATATAATTAAATGTAGATACTACATCAATATTACAACCTATATTAATGGTCCAACATTGAGGTTATATATTTTAAAAAAAAAGAAAATCACTTTTTTCAGAGAGGGAAAATGCAGATGAGTGGTTAGCGCCTGCCACCTCAAGGCAAGAAGGTCCTGGAGTTCGAGCCCCGGCTACCAGAGGGTCTGCCCATACAGAAGCTGTATGTTGCCCCTGTTTGCGGGTTTCCTCCCGACGTTCGGTTTCCTGCCAGCAGTCCAAAGGCATGCACTATAGGTTAACTGGCAACTCTAAACTGGCCCTGTAAGGTTTGAGTGTGAGTGAGATTGAGTGAGTGTGTGTCCTCTGCGGTGTGTTGGCGCCTGCCCAGGGTGGTTCCCCGCCTTGCGCCCATAAGTTCCCGGGATAGGTTCCGGTCCCCCGACGACCCCAGTTGGGATTAAGTGGTTCAGATAATGAATGAATGAATGCTTGAATGTTCTTTCGACAGCCATTTGGGTCTGTACTGCCTCTAACACACTGTAAACGTACTAACGTCAGGAATCGTGTGCACAGACGAGCCGTTTAGATTTCTCCCCTAACTCTACGTCACATTAGGGGATTAATAAGTCCACCCTCCTATCTTGAGAACATTCGCTCACCAGGTAGAAGCGTTTACGCCTGATCCGTAATATGTTTTTCTGCCAGAATCACCGCAATAAAATAGTTCTGCACGAGATGCAGGTTAAATATGTATGGCTGGTAAGGGGTAATCGTTAGCAGCGGTGATGCTGCATACGCCTTCAGTTCGTAGAAAGTAGGGTGTGGAGCAGCAGCTGCTCATTTGCATGCAGGAATACCACGAGAAACAGCCTGTTCCTTTAAAAGGACTGAACAGGGCAAAACGGCAAAATGCCTAATCTGGTATGTATTTTTCACCTAAACTACTTTCAGAGACATGTTTAGTGGAGCTCATAGACCTAGCTGAATTTGCTGGTAAGCGGTATATGACCTTTTAATACAGCCTCAAAAATACACCATACAGTCTTCTTCTCAAGCTCACTCTTCTCCTGATTGTCTCACACCTCAATCGCAATCCCGTCAATGCAAAACCTCTGCTGTCGGTCCCTCATTAACAGCACGGCTCATTAACATATATTTGCATTCTCCCCTCACCCACCCACCCACGCACAAGGCTTCCACTTGCATCCATAGTCACACACTTGGGGTCTCACCTCTGTTCTCACCCTAACACACACACCCCACCCCACCCCATGATCACACTATTCTGCCATCACACCTGCAAGTGACACGCCTGCCACTACACCCCAAAAGCGAGGCATAAAAAAAAGATCAAACAAAACAGAATTAAGAGACAGAGGAGGAGGAGGAGGAGGAGGAGGAGTGCAGGAAAACTACAATGAAAAGCACCCCTAGTTCACCTCCAATGCTAATCACGAATCCTCAGCTCCGGGAGCGGAGGTGGCGTGCCAAGGCTAATGATCACCAATGCATGCCGCACCAGTAACTATAGTGGATTAGGGTAAGGGGGGAGCAGCGAGTGTGGAAGGAATGAGGTGAAACAGGAAACAGGGTGTGTGAGGCTTAGGGGTGAGGAAGAGTATATTAATGAACTGTTGTAGCTTGTATCAAGGCAACTGATTATCAAATTTTGAAGACCTGAAGAGGTGAAGGCATTTCAGTGCTGCTTAGAAACAGAAGACTTTCTAGATAGAGAGGTGCTGTGCCACTCAAGAGCCTGGCATTTTAGGGTGTGGTTTATCTGCTTGGGAATAAACTCATTCAAACATAACTACCAGTGGAGCAGAGAGCGCCTGGGTCTCGAAAATATGTCGCCTTACCTACCTAAAAAATAACTGACGGCCCCATATCAAAAAGCTCTCAGACGCCCAGAAAGATACACTGCAGTGACAAAAGCTGCACACTTTGTGGATGATTTTCAGAAAAAGAAGACCACGATTCTTTTAAGTGTTTGTGCTGTGTGTTCGTCTAACTCAACTCTGCAGCCGTAAGCTCAGGGGGAACACTGCAATTAATCATGTTTTGAGGTGGTTAGTGTAACTACCAATGGTCAGAAAAATCAACTCAGTTTAACTTGCTATTGTTAAACCCACAAACTGGGGCTAATTAGCAGACAATGACAAAGAACAGCAACAATAGTAACAGCTGTACAGGCAGGATGAGCCAGAGAAAAAACTGGCACTGCATCTTGCCCAAAGTACCTTGCAGTAAGTGTGAGTCTCTGCTCAGTAACCCAAACCTAGGCAGACATGGTGAAAAAAGCAATCTTTCAGAGCATTATAAAATGCTAATGGGCATTAAAATATTGTTAAATATAAAACCAGGCACCATCATAAACATTCCTTGCACTGGAGGACGTCAAAGTGAGTCAAATTTTGTCATATGATTACTGGGGTAAATAACAAAAAATAAATAACAAAAAATATAACTGCAAGTGTTACTTACGTGGGCCACGAGTTTGCAGCTTTACTGCTTGGATTTAATTGAAGTACATATATGTTGAGATTGACATTTTCATCTTTTTTTTTCTACGGATTATGTCCAAAACTTTGTTCGCTAACTTTAAAATAGTTTATTATATACCATCATGGATATTGACTTTGAAGTAAGCTATGTTTACATAAAGAAATACCCGAAAATGTGCTTAATATTCACTATAAGAGAGCTGTAAAACTAAATTATAGCAAAGTTTCTTTTGAATTCAAACATGTGTCTTGCTGAATTTGTTTCAAAGTATTTATTTGCATATTACAGCCAAATGAAGACCTAAATTAAAAAGGTCCTCAATAATCATTAAAGAAGAATGTCTTGGGATTCAAATGATACGATTGTTATTATGAAATGTGTAGCTCACTCCAGAGCTAGATTTCTATGATAGTTCAGTGTGGTATTGCATTATTGATAATGGGTTTAGCACATTTATTTAAAAAAATACAGCCTAATGAAGACTTAAAATTAAAATATATACTGATAATAATTAAAAAGAAGTTCGATCTAAATAATACCAGTTACATGGTATCTGGATAAAAATCCAGGATCTAGTTGACTAGTTATGCCGGCTTAAAGAAAAAATCCAATATGGGAAAAATAGATACGGGGTTTATTAAGATCTGCCTTGACCTAAGAAATAAGATGGTATAAAGATTTTAAGAATCGGAGCCTTTATTCAAAAGCATATGGAAAACGATATAATAATAGCTTATTAGCGCCACCAAGTGGTAGAGTGGTAAATATTTTTTATTTGAATAATACGGAGGTTTAAACTGTTGAAATATGGGCAAAGTGGTGCAAATTTTTTTCCTCAGTATTGGGTAGAGTCAAGGACCTACCTGCCAAATTTCAACCCAGAGCCAAATTTCTATGACACTCAGTGTATGGGTTTGCAGTCCTACTCCAAGCTGAGCCCATTTATTTATATTACAAAAAAAAATATAATCAAATTAAAATGTGCTCAAATGATAATTAAAGAAGAAAATGATTCAAATGATACCAGTTGCATGCAGATTGGCCAAAATCCAGGATTTTAGTTCGAAAAGATGGTTTTATTTTATGCAAATTAGCGAAAAATCAAATAATGCAAATAGATGGAGGGTTCAAAATTGCCTAAACCAAAGAATAAAGGATGAAGATATAAAGATAACTGAGAATCAGAGCTACGGTTCAACATTTATTCGGCAAATGTTTATTATGGGAAAATGCAAAATAGCTGTATTTTGGCAATTTTTTGCCCTGTAGGGGCACCGACCTACCTGCCAAATTTCTAGCTGTAGGTTCACTGCATACAGTTGCTTAAGGCAGAAAAACAAAAACGGCACAATAACAATACCACGCAGGGTGTTCAATGCATGGGCCCTTAAACCATCAAATGAATAGCTTAGATTAATCATGTGTTAACATTTGAAATCAATGCTCATCAGAAATTCTAATAAAAATGGCTTGGCAAATTAATCAGCAAATTTGGAGAAAAAGACTTGGTCTGACTGGTGTTGTCACTATAACAGGGCCATTGTTGGTTCATTTTCACAGCCATTTATTTGCCTTGCTGCGCCCCACTGTGGGAACCACTGGGTTTAAGACTTCTTTCCTCGACTCCTTTCCTCTCTAGCTTTGAGCCTCATCCTCTCACATTCACCAGCATAACGCTCTGGGCGCTGACCGCTCCCCACCTTTTTGGTTCACCACCATCACCCCCCACCCCCTGCATGGCTGTCGGGGGGGACCAGAGGGCAGACAGAAAAACACACACTCACCTCAGTCAAGCCTGCAGGTGTGAGTTGTAGGGCACCCCAGTCACGCAGGTTGCAGGACATAGGGAGAAGCATTAGGGAAGCAGAGAGGGGCTTAGAGGCAGGAAATAGGAAAGGGTGTGTGAGGGAGGCAGGGTGGAGGGTTTAGGTGCAGGAGAAGAGGTTAGGAGCAACGCTAAGGAGAATTCTGACTCTGGAGTGGCCGTGGTGACCCTGTGGAGGTTTTCCATAATAACTGAGGAAATATTTCAAGCAGGCTCACTCGAGATACTCCTATGCCTGGTTTAGGAGTGGGACATAGGGAGGAAAGTGAAGTGGTCAGGGAGCGTGGTAAAATAATTCCGATTTAGGGTGTAAGATTTAGGGTTAGAGAGAAGTGTGTAGTAACATTAACATTTACAAATGAAGTAGACACTCTTTTCCAGAGTAACTTCCATTTTCTCCTAATTTCAGGATAGTCTTCTGAGAGAGCAACTTGGGGGGTTCATGGTAGCTGCAACAAATGATTCTTTTTATAATCGAACAATCTATCGATTATTTTATCAATTAATCGAGTAATCAGATACATTTTAAAAAAACAAAACAAAAATGACAATACATTTGTTATTAGGCTTATTGTAGTGTGAGTAGAAGTTAGTCATATAATAATTTTTGAGGGGTTGTTGTATTCAATTGAAATGAAGAAACATGGACGTTTTGGCGTCATTTTGAACCAATTTGGCTAATAAAATTGCCAAAGTTGTTTTGGCTTCGGAAGAGAACAGCATTTCATATGTCCTCGGCACGCCACTTGTCAAAGGCCAATAAAGGGTTCAGCCGCCCGGAACTATGAAAAATTTATTGAAAATCTCAATAAAAGGCTGTATTGTGAGTGGAACGCTGGTTGTTGTGGTTATTTATCAGCTAAAATATGCGTTTTGTCTGTAATAAAGGACGCCGGATGGAAACATTTTAGCGAGTAATGGCGCTATCGCGGGCGCTCCGGTGCACTCACAAACACAGCGCGCGTTTACAACGTCATTTACGCGCCATTTACGGCCGTTTTTGTGTACCAATATCTCACAAACACGCTCACATACAGAGGACTATTCTGCTTTGATCAAGGCCACAGAAAAATATTGTGTGTCATTATTGCCGCTCAGGTGAAACACAAGTGGCGCGATGCTCTAGAGTAGTCGAAATGACTTACACAAAGCCGATTCTAGAAAATTTGTTTCTAATTATTTGTAATCGAATCTATCGAGTTATTCAATAATCGCTTTCAGCCCAGTTCATGGTCGGCTCAGGGAACCCAGTGTTGGTAGCGCTTGAGGTAGGATCTGAACCCACAACCTCTTGGTCCAAAGACAAGGATATTAGTCAGGCCAGACCACCACCACTGTGTAGGCAGAGTTGGGAACGCACATCACCAACCGAGAACGAGACAAGTCCAAGAACAGAGGTGTCAAGACCGGACAAGACTAAGACACTGCGAGGGAAGGAAGTGTAATTCTAATGAGAGTGAGAGCGACTAATGCATCGCTTTTACACCATATGAGAAATAAGTGGAACAGGTAAAACATCATTTATCTATATTTTAGCTTCCATATTGATTAGATTTCAATATTACAAAATGGACACAAAAATTCTAATCAACTGAAAAATGGAAGAAAAAAATCTGAAGGTTTTGGGTCATTTTGAGCCATTTTTGGACTCATTTTAAAGATATCAAAATGAGCTGCTTTTTATTTCCTGGAAGAGGGAGAGCTGCATTTTTTACACACGGTGGCATTCCACATGAGTCACAACACTAATACATACAGTTTACAATAATGTAACGTATTTTTACATTAATTTTTTAGTTCCTTTTAAATGCAATAACTCCGAAATGAGTCTACATACAGAGAAATTAATATAAAGTGTTCTGTAAGTTTGACGCCTTGTATTGTGACTTCGCACGCGGTATGGTTTCCTGACTAATTAAAAAATCCACGATAAATGCCTGCATCGTCTCTCGCTGAGAGCTTATAGAAATATTCAAAAACAGAAATATTCCATATAAAACTTGAGTCCCTTATTCGAAAGTCCGAAAGACAAGACTGGGAGACTTTTAAAACTGGTCTTCAGACCTAGACTGACTCGACTACTGTAGAAGAAGAGCATAAAGGCAAAACGGAGGAGGAGCAACGTGTCTGAAAGTCTCAAATTCAGGGTATTTGGTTTATCTAAGTAGCGAAAAGAAAAGTAGTGTGTGTAAGATTTGTCTGCCATCAGGGGTTACAAGTTGCCTTCTCTTCAAAGGTAAGTAGACATGGAGAGAGAGAGAAAAGGAACGAGGAGAGGGAGAGAAAAAGAGAGAGAGAGATAAAGAAGTGTGTTGTGTGAGCACAAGCTGATACCAAGGAAGTAGCTTTGACTTTTACTTCCTCGTTTTCAAGGACACACACACACACACCTCCTGCTTCATACCAGTCACCTTGGGTGTTTGTGTTGACCTATTAACGCATTTACAGCAATGATAAACAGTGTTCCAAAGAAGATGGTGATGATTTACTGTGTGTGTGTGTGTGTGTGTGTGAGAGAGGCTGGGTGTGTGTGTGTGTGTGTGTGAGAGAGATGTGTGTGTGTGTGTGTGTGTGTGTGTGTGTGTGTGTGTGAGAGAGTGTGTCTGGAGTGTGTGTGTGTGTGTGTCTGAGTGTGTGTGTGTGTGTCTGATAGGTGTCTGTTCATCTGAGTGTGTCTGAGTGTGTGTGTGTGTCTGAGTGTGTGTGTGTGTCTGAGTGTGTGTGTGTGTGTGTGTCTGAGTGTGTGTGTGTGTCTGTCTGAGTGTGTGTGTGTGTGTCTGTCTGAGTGTGTGTGTCTTGAGTGTGTGTGTGTCTGAGTGTGTGTGTGTGTGTCTATCTGAGTGTGTGTGTCTGAGGTGTGTGTGTGTCTGTCTGAGTGTGTGTGTGTGTGTGCGTGTGTGTGTGTGTGTGTGTGTCTGGAGTGTGTGTGTGTGTCTGAGTGTGTGTGTGTGTGTGTCTGAGTGTGTGTGTGTGTCTGAGTGTGTGTGTGTGTGTGTGTGTCTGGAGGTGTGTGTGTGTGTGTGTCTGAGTGTGTGTGTGTGTGTGTGTGTGTCTGAGTGTGTGTGTGTGTGTGTGTGTGTCTGAGTGTGTGTGTGTGTGGCCTGAGTGTGTGTGTGTGTGTGTGTGTGTGTGTGTGTGTGTGTGTGTCTGAGTGTGTGTGTGTGTGTGTGTGTGTGTGTGTCTGAGTGTGTGTGTGTGTGTGTCTGAGTGTGTGTGTATGTCCCCGCTTTCTGCCCCTCACACACATTTAGGCTGGGCGGAGCTACAGTCGGCCTTACATCATTCTTAACCAATGGGTGAGCAGCGCATCTCAGTCATGGGGGGAAAAGCCCACGTACACACAGTTTTTCTTTGCTTTTCGGGGACATCCCATGGATATGATGATTATCAGAGATTAGGTGGGTGAGATCACGAATTTGACAATATTTCTATCGAGGTGAAATGCGTAAACGGAAGTGGTGCTATTTTCAGCCGAAATTCACTCAACTCGGTACTGCATTATAAATGTGGCAAAAAACAAACAAACAAACGATTGGGGAAAGTTAACTTAACTGATTTTGTCTCCAATTAGGTCACCAACATGGTTCCAAGTTCACATACCGAATACGGACGCACATTTTCCCAGTATGACGGCAAAAGGCGCAACAGGAATCAGAGTTGTGGGTTACTTGAAAGTTTTCGGTGCACGGTTTTCAGCCAGCATCCGAGTCTAATTGTCGTAGTGTCTATGTGTTAGAAATGTTGACCGTGATTTTGGGGTCAAAATTCGGTGTGCTTAGTGGAACTTTGGCGAGCAATATATCTTGTCTTTACGTGCTCAACTCTGTCTGCACTCACGCTCGCATTCATCGGCACGGGCAGATATAAGCATAAAAATACGGCATGGATATCGGCATCCGGCAACAGTTCCCATACGGTGCATCCCCAGTAAGTGTTCCCTAAATCAATGATTCATTCGTTATCCAAACCGCTTAATCCCTATCGGGGTTGCGGGGTCGGGAGCCTATCCCGGGAACTTACGGGCGCAAGTCGAGGACCAACCCCGGGCAGGCGCCAACACGCTCACACAATCACACTCACATTCACACCTTACGAGCCAATTTACAGTCGGCAATTAAACTACAGTACATGCTTTTGGACTGTGGGAGAAAACCGGAGAAAACCCACGCGAACACGGGAAGAGCATGCAGACTCCACACAGAAAGACCCTACGGCCGACCCGGGGCTCAATCCTAGGAGTTTCTCGCTGTGAGGCGACAGCGGTAACCAGTGCGCAACCGTGCCGGCCTATGTCCCCTAAATCTTTTAATTTTACAGGGATTACACCTCTAACGTTTTAATTAACATGCAAATTTTATAATATACAATCTGATTATTTAATTAGATTACTCAAACGTCAACTAGAAGTTAGTAGCTGATGGATGAAGAATCATACAAGAGACAGACCAGTCAGTTGTGTTTCTAAATCCACTTTTTTGCAGTCGATTTTTTATGTCTTTCCGTTAAATAAAACGTCACATTCCGCTCGTAGGTGTCATCACTGAAGTTTTCTTTGAAATAGTGTTAAAATCCCGTCTTGTTCTTGTGAACCCAATCTCGCGCCTTATCTAGTCTCGTGATCCGAATGCCTCGTCACACCTTTTTACCTACTGAAGGTAAAAAAAACAAAAAAAAAACAACCCTGTCATAAAGAAACTTTAACTAGAACCTTCACGAACATGAAACATCTGCTCTTTTAGTTTTCTTACATTCATTGTTATACAAAACATCTCATCAAAAATCAGAGGGGGATGAAATATTTCCTCCCAAAAGGTAGGTCTGTCTCCAATCTGCAGGTGTAGAGTCGAAAATGTGGGCCCACACACACTCACCCACACACACACACCCAGGGAGGGTGCACACCGCATGCCACCAAAACACAGCCCGACATAAACAAACACTTGTTAAGTAAACAGGCGCAGAGTGAGTGGTGGGAGACTCTGTAGCCACACACACACACACACACACACACACACACATCAGAACGCTCATCTGTACATAAGTGGCATGCCATTGTGAGAACTGCTCATCAGAGTAATTTGTATCAATTATTCAGCCTCATCAGTGTCTCTCTCTCACACACACACACACACACACACACACACACAGGGGTCAGATGTGACAATTTCCATCAGCAGCTCTTACAACTGCTCCAACTGCTGTACACACAGCTGTCTGATCTGTTCCAGCAGCAGGTGAGAGTTGAGGCACAGACATGAGGAGACACCAGCAGCGGCGGCGGCGGCAGCAAGTCACAGGGAAAAGCAATTAAGATCCAATTCGCTGATCACTGTTCGTTCCATTTTTAAGCTCGAGGGCTATTCAGCTAAGGTGTGTGTGAGTTTGGAGGTACTTGTGAGGACATGTCTGTCCCATAAAAGACAGAAAAACCTCAAATAAGTCTGATTGTTGGTGGCTTTGTACAGACATTTTTAAGGCCAATGAGAGTCCGTCTTCATGAGTTTGTGTAGTAAAAAGTTGCAGGTTTTCTGTTAAAAAGCCGGTAAAACATTGACTTGTATTATTTACATCTAGTTTACAGGAAACACGCACGGACAGAAGCCATGCAGGAGCGCACTCGCGTGCGAGAGAGACGGAAGGAAAGGTCAGAAACCACTGACGAGACTCTCAGCACGGCACAAGAGGACATTATAGGAGAGAGAGAGAGAGAGAGAGAGAGAGAGATGGTAAAGCACTGGTGCCACCTACAGGAGCTCAGAGGTAAAGTTTTCCCCTCCCCCACACAGAAAAATAAAGAAAGGAATAACAAGAAATGACTTGGTCTCCCCGTCTCTCTGTCTCTCTGTCTCTCTCCCTCTACTTAAAATGGATAAAATGAATAAAATATATACACTACTAAATTACACACAGATAAAGAAGACTGTGGCTGTGGATACTCGTGTGTTTCTGTTTAGATGATTGTGTTTGCAGGTAGGTGTTTAGTTCTGGGGTGTGTGTGTAGGTTGGTGTAGGTGGTTACACACACACACACACACACACACACACACCTGCTGAGCTGCTCTCTTTACACGCACTGGATGTTAAGACCGAGAGAGGAAGAGGGAGAGAGAGAGGGGGAGAGAGAGAGAGAGGGAGGGAGAGAAACAGAAAAGAGAGAGTAAGCAAAGAGAGAGGGGACGGTGTGAGTAAAGATGGAAAACAAAAAGAGAAGTGTGAGAGAGAAAACAGAACGTGTAGGTGGTGACACACACACACACGCCCTGCTGAGCTGCTATCTTTACACGCACTGGATGTTAAGACCGAGAGAGAGACAGAGAGAGAGACAGAGAGAGGAAGAGAAAGAGATGGAGAAAGAGGAAGAGAAGGAGAGAGAGAGATAAAGAGGAAGAGAAGGAGAAAGAGAGCAAGAGAGAGAGAGAGAGAGAGAGAGGAAGAGAAGGAGAGAGAGAGATAAAGAAGAAGAGAAGGAGAGAGAGAGAGATAAAGAGGAAGAGAAGGAGAAAGAGGAAGTGAAGGAGAAAGAGGAAGTGAAGGAACAGAGAGAGAGATAGAGAGAGAGAGGAAGAGAAAGAGATGGAGAAAGAGGGAGTGAAGGAACAGAGAGAGAGAGCAAGAGAGGAAGAGAAAGAGAGAGAGAGATAAAGAGGAAGAGAAGGAGAGAGAGAGAGATAAAGAGAAAGAGAAGGAGAAAGAGAGCAAGAGAGAGAGAGAGAGAGAGAGAGAGAGGAAGAGGAAGAGAAGGAGAGAGAGAGAGATAAAGAGGAAGAGAAGGAGAAAGAGGAAGTGAAGGAACAGAGAGAGAGCAAGAGAGGAAGAGAGAGAGAGAGAGAAAGAGAGAGAGAGAGAGAGAGAGAGAGAGGAGAGAGAAAAGAGAGAGCAAGCAAAAAGAGAGGGGACGGTGTGAGTAAAGATGGAAAACAAAAAGAGAGGTGTGAGAGAGAACAGAATGAGGAAAAGCAAAGGAGAGGAGAGAGAATGGGGATGTGGAGAAAGCACAACATGTAGGAGGGCATCTGGGGGTTTGGAGAGACCTGGCACCTGACACACGACACACGGGGAGAGGGTGGTGGGGGGCTACAATACCCTGCTGAAAAGACGGAGCAGACGGACAGCCTAGGGGAGGAAGAGGTGAAGAAGAACATGTTGAACATGGGGACGGCACCTTGCTCATGAGTAGCTCAATGGTACCTTTACTGATACGGGACTTGAAGCTGTGATCGCCATCGTCATGCCACCAACTGCTCCACCAAGTTGAAACAAATCCTTACCTATCCGTTAAGTATAACCAAAAATACGTATTTATTTTCCAATTTTGTGTTCAAATAACAATCCTCAAGTGTGAAAACAACACTGCAAACACATAAAACTGTATTTCATAAGAACGCAACGTTAACGAAAAACACCAACGAAACTCCTGGAACAAAAACATGGCAGGCAATTGTACGTAAGCAAAATTGTAATTGGTTGTTACATGAATGATGCTACTATCATTGTAATATCGCATTGTGAGCAAACTTTCAATTTACACCCCTAGTGTTTTATCCGCAAGTTCGTCTCGCAGCCTGATGCAAACTCACCATCGCAACTCCAATATTGCAATAAAAATTAGCCATCGATGGTATCGTGCAGTGCATTGATTATTGTTAATGGACTTCAACACGGGCAGCCGGGACCACAATCATCCATCAAGCGGTGTGACAATACAGAAGCATCGATGGAACATTCTACAAGCTCAGCAGCTCCAAACGAACGTGCTGCGTGCAGTGCAGAAGGAGAAACTGTGGGCTGGTGCAGAATGCAGCGAAGAAAAGTTACATTTCCTGAATAATGGGATTCGCGAGGGAGTGATCAAACGTTCTAGAGGGCTTGTTCGTCGTATTATCTCAGATTCGTTCACTTAGTTCTCGAAAATCAATCCAGACTGAGCAGACAGAAGAGAACGCTGGGCCTCATTCACACCAATGTCTTCTTGAGGTTTTTCTTAAACATCTTCCTAAGCTGCGATGGGTTCATAAAATCTTAAATTAAATTCTTCAGTTGGTTCTGATGATGATGAACTTGTCCTGTCCTGGTGAAATGAAAATGTGTCTGTTGCTATTAGCACAGGTTAAAAAAATCCCCATAGTGCACAGGTAGGTGAACACGCTCAAATTAGAACGTGAGACTGGCAAATTGTCTAATTATGAAGACGGTGGAGCGCTGGACTAATTATGATCAATGGCAAAAAGATTACAATGATACAATTTTGGGAAAGTTGGTAGCGCAATGATTAGGCAGTTGGTCCTATGATCGGAAGGTCGCCGGTCCAAGTCTCAGACCGGTAAAGGTACCACTGAGGTACTCATGAGCAAGGTACCGTCACCAATCACTGCTCCCTGGGCGCTGCTCTATAGCTACCCACTGACCATTCACGGATGGGTCAAACGCAGAGGTCACATTGTGTTAATGTGCACTGTGCTGTGTTCACAATGACAAAGAATCCCTCACTCAGTCACTTGTCACAAATGCTCAGATTTAACTAGCATTTTGCGATTGAGGAAGTGATGAACTGATGAACTAATCTTCCACACAAATATATATGCAGTTAAACATCTTATCTAAGAACATGAAAACACTGCTGAATGCCAGAATCTTCACGGAAAAAGGAGGTTTGGTGAATGAGGCCCACTGAGAGCAAAGCAGGTGAAGTGGACACACACACTCACACACAGCATCCCACATCCCGTAGGTCAGTTCTATAAGGATGCGTTAAAGAAAACGCTTTTTTATTCAAACCTCTTTGGATGAAACACATTCTGCATATTGCAACTGGAAAACTAAGAGAAAAAGTTTTGTTTTAGTAATTACAGTTTGTTTGTATGTTCATTCGTTCCACAAGGCCTTGTTCATCTGTTTGTTCATTCGTATGTTTTAATTTTTCACTAGGTCTTGTTTGTTTGTTTGTATGTTTCAATGCTCCACAAGGCCTCGTTCGTTCGTTCATTCGCTTCAATGCTCCACAAGGGCTCATTCATTCGTTCGTTCGTTTGTACGTTTCAATGTTCCACAGGGCCTCATTCGTTCGTATGTTTCAATAGTCTGTCGGTTTGTTCATGTTTTAATGTTCCATATGGCCTGGTTCACTCATATGTTTCAATATTCCACAAGCCTCGTTTGTTTGCATGTTTCAGTATTCCACAAGGCGTCGTTCATTTGTTCATATGTTTCAATGTTCCACAGGCTTGTTTGTTTGATCGCACGTTTCAATATTCCACAAGCCTCATTTGTTTGTTCGTATGTTTCAATGTTCCACAAGCCTTTTTGTTTGATCGTGTGTTTCAATATTCCACCAGCCTCATTTGTTCGTGTTTCAATATTCCACAAGCCTTATTTGTTTGTTTCAATATTCCACAAGCCTCATTTGTTTGTTTGTGTTTCAAAATTCCACAAGCCTCATTTGTTTGTTTGTGTTTCAATATTCCACAAGCCTTATTTGTTTGTGTTTCAATATTCCACAAGCCTCATTTGTTTGTTTCAAAGTTCCACATGCCTCATTTGTTTGTTTGTGTGTTTCAATATTCCACAAGCCTCATTTGTTTGTGTTTCAATATTCCACAAGCCTCATGTGTTTGTTTCAAAGTTTCACAAGCCTCGTTTGTTTGTTTCAATATTCCACAAGCCTCATTTGTTTGTGTTTCAATATTCCACAAGCCTCATTTGTTCGTTTCAAAGTTCCGCAAGCCTCATTTGTTTGTTTGTGTGTTTCAATATTCCACAAGCCTCATTTGTTTGATCGTGTTTCAATATTCCACAAGCCTCATTTGTTTGTATGTTTCGATATTCCACAAGTCTCATTTGTTTGTATGTTTCGATATTCCACAAGCCTCATTTGTTTGTTTGTATGTTTCAATATTCCACAAGGCTCATTTGTTTGCTTGTATGTTTCAATATTCCATAAACCTTGTTTGTTTGCTTTTATGTTTCAATATTCCACAAGACCTCATTCGTTTGTTCGTACGTTTCAAAGTTCCACAAGACCTTGTTCGTTTGTTCCAATATTCCACAAGCCTCGTTCGTTTGTTCGTATCTTTCAATATTCCACAAGATCTTGTTCATTTGTTTGTATGTTACAGTGTTCCAAAAAACCTTGTTCGTTTGTTTCAATATTCCACAAGACCTTGTTCATTTGTTTGTATGTTACAATGTTACAAAAAACCTTGTTCGTTTGTTCGTTCAAACCACTCAATCCCATTCATGGGCACATACAGGCCCATACCGGAACTAATTCACTGCAGGGTGTGCGCGCACACACCGTACATGAATTACTATGGAATACAAAAAGCGTGTAATTGTGTGTGTGTGTGTGTGAGAGAGTGTGTGTGTGTGTTTATCCTCCGTGTTGTCCTTTAAGTGAACCCAGGACAGGGTTTTTAGGGGCAGAACTGGAGCAGGAGGGTAGTGGTCCATCTGGCTGGGTCCTGAGTTGCTCTATGGAGGAGGCGGGGCTAACAGGGGTGGTGACCGTGGCAACAGCAGCAGACTCAGCCGAAATGCACGTGGGAGTACAAGTGAAATGGGACACAACAGACCTGGTTCGGAACGGTTCCAATTTCTTCCAACGAAGGGTAAAAAGGCTCAGAAAGAAAAAGGAAACATGTTGACTGATGGGGATGCAGGACGCACACACACACACTCTCTCACACACACACACAGACACACACAGAGACACACAGGGACACACAGGGACACACAGGGACACTCTCTCACACTCTCACACACACACACACAGACACACACAGAGACACACAAACACACTCTCTCTCACACACACACACTCAAATATAGCTAATCCAAAAGCCAAAACCCTAAAAACATTGTTTTCAATGTTTCCAAGACTAAAAGGGAAAAAGTGAACTCAGTTCCAGTCACACCACTTGTACTCAAATAAAAACACAAAACGCAAGAAAATGTGTGTCTTCTCTTTTTTTTTTTTTATAAGAGCACATGTTTTTCATTTTGCTTTTGAAAATAATTTGGGGTGTTTTAGGTTTGTAAAACAAAGGAATGATTCTACATTTGGATTTTAGCTCAGTGGATATAGTGGAAGCTGTAATAGGTGACTGCTGTAATGTTAGTGTTGAGAGTGTGTGTGTGTGTGTGTGTGTGTGTGTTAGAACTGTTATCACATCACTATATTTAACACAGTGAGCTGCCTGCCTCTGCATGGTACTGAGGCCTTGACCACAACTTATCTCTCTTACTCTCACTCTCACACACATACACACACAAACTCCTGAGCAGAGGCCCCTCTGGTAGACAGACAGCAGCAGTAACCTGTTCTATGAGGCAGCTGAAGCTCGTTACTCCTCTAATTAGTGTTTAAGATGCTGCTCTCAACACACTGTCATTAACACACACTCACGTTTTCACCATCAACGAACAGTGGAGAGAGAGAGAAAAAAAGAATAGACGGCCAGACGGACGGACGGACGGACAGAGACAGACACACAGACAGACAGATAGATAAAGATAGATAGACAGATAAGGATAGATAGATAGATAGATAGATAGATAGATAGATAGATAGATAGATAGATAGATAGACAGACAGATGTAGATAGATAGACAGACAGACAGACAGATAGACAGACAGATAAAGATAGATAGATAGATAGATAGATAGATAGATAGATAGATAGATAGATAGATAGATAGATAGATAGATAGACAGATAGATAGACAGATAGATAGATAGGACAGACAGATAAATAGACATATAGGGGAGAGCGAGAGCAAAAGAGCGAGAGAGACAGAGGGAGAGAAGAGGAGAGAAGAAGAGAGACATATCATAGAGAGATGAAAGAGAAAAGAGAGACAGCAGATAAAAGGAAAAGAGAGAAAGAGAGAGAGGAGAGACAGAGAGACAATGAGAGAAGAAAGAGTGGTTCGAAAACATTGAATCAAATCAAAACGTGATTCATTCTCTATCGATTCAGAATCGGTTCATGCATTCCAAAAAAATCCTAAAAAAAATTTTGAACTAACTTAAAAGCACTAATTTACTTTTCCCGCGACACGAGTTCGGCTCGTCCATCCTAGAGATGGTGCAGCGTCGAAATCTGCCCAGACAGAGCTCCTCCACGTGAGCGTGTAGGAAATGCACTCGGTATGCGTACATATGCATTACATTTAGTAAACTACATTTGATTCAGGGTGATTTTTTGTTGATCTGCCACAATCAAATGGGAAAAGTAACTCGGAACAGCAATCTGGAAAGAAATGTATCTATGTATAGAACCAGGAATTGCATATGAATTGCGAATTGATTCTGAATCGAATCGTGAGCCCAAAAACCGGAATCGAATCGTGATATTTTCTGCATCATGCACCTCTAGAAATGAGACAGATGAGACAGAAGAGAGAAACGAGAGGAAGGGGAGAGAGAGAGAGAGAGAGAGAGAGCGCGAGAGAAGGGAAAGAACCAAAAAAAGAGAGGAAAGTGAAAGGGAGAAAGGAAAGATAAATATCCTGTGTCTATGAACGTGTCAGACATGTCTGTGAAGCGTCTGCTGTGTGTGTGTTGCAGTAGAGCTGTGCTGAGACGAGGGAGCTGCTCTAAGCCCTGTTCACTCCCTAACATATGAGACTCATTTAGAGGCCAGAGGAATGTGTACACACTGAGCTGACCCGAGTGTGTGTGTGTGTGTGTGTGTGGGTGGGTGGGTGTATGTGTCTATCCCAACCTGAACTCGGCTGGACTCAAGCTGGGTTCAAACCAGGAGCTTGGTGCTGAGAACCTCAACATGATCAAATCAGGAGTCTCATAAACTACCTCTACTCTAAAAACAAACACACACACACACACAGACACACACACACACAGACACACACAGACACACCCCTACAATATGTTGCTGATTCCCAGCACTCCAGGCCGGTGAAATGTGTTGAGGGATGTGACACTCCGCCTGTTTACTGCATCAGGAAGGTCAGATGGAGTCATAAAGGAAAAATGGGGAACTGACAAACTTCCTTCAGATCAACACAAACATCAGGCTGAACTACATTCCCCTCACACACACACACACACACACACACACACACGGTAGCTAATGATACTTTCTCTAAAGTGCTTATGTCGAAAGTCGCAGGCAACACAGCTCCAGAAGCGAAGCAGCCTTTGGAACGAGAGGTGAAACACTGTCAAGAAACTACAGGAAGTCCAGCTGTCTTCAACTCAAGTCCTCAAGATGACCATGTCCTGGATGACCGAGAACCTACACGGATGATCATCTTTTGAAAGCTAGTGCCGGTTTCTGTGATCAAATTTTCATTTACCACGGGCTAGCGCAATATTTCCACTAACGTTGATGTGACATAACCATAGACGTCTGAGCAGAAATGGGTTTTGCAGAAATCAGCATTAGTTAAGGACAGAGGTGGAGTTTTGCATTTGTTCTAGGTTCATGTAAACGAGTTATTTTCGTTGTGAACACAGCACAGCAAACCACTGTGCACCACTATGAAATGTGACCACTGCAGTTGATCTACCATGAAGGAGCAGTGGGCAGCTTCTCTGCCAGTACTCGGGGAGCAGTGCATGGGGACGGTACCGTCACAGGACAGGCGACTCTACAATCACACGTCCAACTCCGTAACTGTTACACTACCAACCGTCTTCTAGGAACCTTCTTAAAAAAAAACAAAAGCATGTGACCTTATTCTACACAAATGCTTTCTTGTGAGAGCTTGGGAAAGCAAACTGCCAGCTATCTGCACACGGTTTCAAATCAGACCCCTGATGGCTGTGATCGATACTTCTGCTAATGAATGTTTGTGCGGCTCAGTGCTCATGCAAAATATCATGAATAAAAGAAAGCGGCTAAATAAATAATAGCGCACTGGCCGCTGGGGGAGAACACACTCGCCTTTAGATGCCGGCTGTCAATATTTTTTTTTCTTCTCGGGCCATCTCAGCCGCGCGGTCGATGGCGATCCGCCAGGAACGAGTGCTATTAACACACCGACTGAGACGACCGTGACGCTACGGCTGCGCACACGGCCACAAGTCCACGACAAAGAAAGAGCGAGAGAGGGAGAGAGAGAGAGAGAGAGAGAGAGAGA
The DNA here is from genome assembly GCA_032718565.1 of Distichodus sexfasciatus. Classification (NCBI taxonomy): domain Eukaryota; kingdom Metazoa; phylum Chordata; class Actinopteri; order Characiformes; family Distichodontidae; genus Distichodus; species Distichodus sexfasciatus. Next base: position 1,785,852 of record JAVGVS010000081.1, read on the forward strand.
GGGAGAGAGACACTAATAGCACTTCTCGATAAGTAAACTGAAGTCGTAAGAGTCTCTGGTTTTCCAAAAGGCCAGTATTTCTAATGTTTTTGCAGCACATTAGTGACACAAAAGCAGGCAGACATTTGTTTACCGCAACATTATTTCCATCAGAGCTATTTTTGCTGTTTTTGTGTTTTAATTTCTTTACACTGATGTATGAGTTTTGTAAAAAATATCACTGCAGTGTTTCACCATGCGATAAATACCCAATGCAAATAACGTGTAAGCAATGTCATGGTTCTCACAGCATTCAACAGCTCCCACTGAATTTCAGTCAGCGTGGCTTAATGGCAGGGCAACACCAGTGCAATGGAAAAGGTTGGTAAGCTAGAGAGAGAGAGAGAGAGAGAGAGAGAGAGAGAGCGCCTTGTGAAGAGAAAGAGAACCTTGCCGGTAATTTTTTGTAATTTAGGGCCGCTCCTCATGAGGAAATGAAAGCACAGTGAATAAAGAGTTGGACTTGGGAACTGGCCAGGGTTCTAATCCCACGAGGTTCAAGTCCTTTTTCTTTGGGGCAGTTGATAGCGTGACAGTTAGGCACTTGGCCCTGTGATCAGAAGGTCGTCGCTTCAAGCACCGGACCGGTAAAGGTACCGTCCCCCAAGCACTACTCCTTGTGTGCTGTAGTGTGCCGTTTTCACAATGTCAGAGGACGAAGTTTTGGTGAGTAAAGATGAACTTAAAAATAAAAGAAAAAAAGGGGGAAGGAGGGGAGAGTAAAAAGAGGGAGGGAGAGAGGGACGGAGGAAGACAGAGGGAAGAAGGGCGGGAGAGAGAGGTAGGAAGACAGAGGGAGGGAAGAAGAGAGGGGCAGGGAGAGCATGAGAAAGGTAGAGAGAGAGGAAGAGAGAGGGATGGAAGGAGGAAGGATAGGTGGATGGAGGGAGAGAGGGAGGGAGATAAGAGGAGAGGGAGAGAGAGAGAGAGAGACGGAGAGAGCGCCATGAACAGAGAGAGAGAGAGAGGTGAAGAGAAGAGGGACAGAGGGAGGGAGAGAGGAAGAGAGAGGGAAGGAGGGAGGGAGATAGATGGATGGAGGGAGGGAGATAAGAAGAGAGGGAGATAGAGAGACGGACAGAGACCGATGGACAGAGAGAGAGAGAGGTGAAGAGAAGAGAAGAGGGACAGAGGGAGGGAGAGAGGAAGAGAGAGGGATGGAGGGAGGGAGATAGATGGATGGAGGGAGAGAAGGAGGGAGATAAGAAGAGAGGGAGAGAGAGAGAGACGGAGGGAGACAGAGGCGAAGAGAAGAGGGACAGAGGGAGGGAGAGAGGAAGACAGGGAAGGAGGGAGGGAGGGAGATAGATGGATGGAGGGAGGGAGGGAGATAAGAAGGGAGGGAGAGAGAGAGACGGAGAGAGACAGATGGACAGAGAGAGAGAGAGGTGAAGAGAAGAGGGACAGAGGGAGGGAGAGAGGAAGAGAGAGGGATGGAGGAAGGAAGGATAGGTGGATGGAGGGAGAGAGGGAGGGAGATAAGAGGAGAGGGAGAGAGGGAGAGAGAGACGGAGAGAGACAGATGGAGAGAGAGAGGCGAAGAGAAGAGGGACAGAGGGAGGGAGAGAGGAAGAGAGGGATGGAGGGAGCGAGATAGATGGAGGGAGGGAGGGAGGGAGGGAGATAAGAAGGGAGGGAGAGAGAGAGACGGAGAGAGACAGATGGACAGAGAGAGAGAGGTAAAGAGGAGAGAGGGGGAAGGAGAGAGGAAGAGAGGGATGGAGGGAGAGAGGGAAGGAGATAAGAAGGGAGGGAGTGAGAGAGACGGAGAGAGACAGATGGACAGAGAGAGGTGAAGAGAAGAGGGACAGAGGGAGGGAGAGAGGGAAGGAGATAGGAAGGGAGGGAGAGAGAGAGACGGAGAGAAACAGATGGACAGAGAGAGAGAGGTGAAGAGAAGAGAGGGGGAAGGAGAGAGGAAGAGAGGGATGGAGGGAGAGAGGGAAGGAGATAGGAAGGGAGGGAGAGAGAGAGACGGAGAGAGACAGATGGACAGAGAGAGAGAGGTAAAGAGGAGAGAGGGGGAAGGAGAGAGGAAGAGAGGGAGAGAGAGAGACGGAGAGAGACAGATGGACAGAGAGAGAGAGGTGAAGAGAAGAGGGACAGAGGGAGGGAGAGAGGGATAGAGAGCGAGCGAGGGAGGGAGAGACAGAGCTCTTGAAAGCTGATAGGTGGTAGCTGACGAACCTGATAGATTTCACTTTAGATCAACGGCGCTGCACACACATGAATCCTCCCAGTACAGAGCGGTAACGAGCCTCCTACTGTTCACTAATTAATGTGGAAAATGATTAGCATTTCATAGATAAACAGATGGCACACAGCGGCAAGGGGCAAAATGCTGCAAAGAAAGGAAAATGATGAGAAAGAACCATCAAAGCGCCAGTCTCAGGCTTCAACAGCAGTGCGAACCAGCAAGCTAACGGCCAACGAGAGAAGACCGAGCGGCGTTTTTGCCATATAGATGACCAGAGCTGTGTTCACACATTCAAGTTAGGTTTACATGGCTTGGGACGGGGAACGCAATGAAAGGCAAAGAACTTCCCTCCTAATCATCAATGATCTAGGGCACGGCGTATCGGGTAGGATTGGGGTTTTGGTGACTGCAAAGAACCAGAAAGCAGCGGAAACTAAAACCAGTTTGTAGATTCACAGTTTTAGAATATCTTGTTAAAAGAGCTGCGCTTTAACACAAAGACTGATGGTTGATGGCAACCCTGTAGTTTCTCTCTTCACACAAAAACTCAAAACCACTGGCGACTCTTGAGTCTGCCAAGACCCTAAAGAAAATTCACAATGAGTGAGTGATTATCTGTCAGTGTGAACACACCACAGCACAGCGCA
>JAVGVS010000082.1:0-20051 GCA_032718565.1 Distichodus sexfasciatus
CGGTAATTATTGTAAATCTGAGTTCCACAAGTCCGAAAGTAAGGTGCAATTAAGGTAAAATATTCATGAAGGTAAAGTATGAGCAAAGATTTCAAAACGACGCCAGGTTCTTCTCATAAAGGCAGACGGAAATCCACACTGAAATTGAAATCTTTGAAACTCACGTCTGTCGAGCACAGAAAGCACCTTCAAATTTGTACGGTTCTGATTTGATTCTGACTAATCTGAGGCAACTGTCTGACTAGTCTCTAGAACAAAAAGTCGGTAGCGATTTCAAAGATTTTTCCTTCCTCCACGTCGGGGTTTCGTCAGCGGGGCGGATTCCAATTTGTGCATTCTAACTCCGGCCGCCGCGCCAACCGACAGAAAGTGAGATTACGTCAGGAATCCGGCCGTCGTTTTGTTTTTACGTTGATTCCAATTCCTTTTTCTCCCGGCTTGGAGGGACGCAGACAGATAGGGTCTAAGAGGTGAGGATGAAATAAATACCAGCAGATTGTCGAACTACAACAGCGAGCGATAATAAGAAGCAGGCACATGAAGCGTTCGCCGATAGTAAATACCATCTGTCCCTTCTGTGGCGTGTCGGAGACGTGTGTGTGTGTGTGCTTTTCTCTGTATATGTGAGAGAGAAAGAGTGTGGACGCTCGCACGCGTTGGCGCTCCAGCCTTTAATTGCGACAGGTATGGCACTTTCGTAAATGCCATCGGTGGGATTCTTTGCAGCTGCTAATTTGTGACACAGGCTCAGCCGGTGATGAATGCCTTTGTTCTTCTGTGTCAGTAGAAGTCGTAAATATCACTAGTGCAATTCGCTTTTCCAGCCCCTCCCTCCCTTCCTTCCTCCCTCCCTTCCCACTTCCATCTGTCTATCCTTCTTTTATCTCCGTTCTCCTCTTCCTCCTCCTGCCCTCCTCTCTCTTCTACACTTTCTCCGTCTCTCCTAGGTGTGTGTTGACGGAAAAAAAACTCCACTGCATGTTTTAACAGTGAAGGTGAGAGGAAATTTCCGCATTTTTGGATAGAATCTCAGCTTAACTAGCAGCGCGCGATTTAATCAGGATTTTTTTTCTTTTTTTTGGTTGAACGGACTAAACAGCAGATGTAAATGTCACATGAGACTCATTAGCCGTCGCTTGTTGTAGGAGAGCATTTAAGGCCGAAGTGGCCATTTTTTCAATTGACATTGTTTATGATAAATATTTGTAAAAAATTCTCACTCTAAAAACCACCGGTGCCTCCGTCTTGGTCCCCGAAGCTCCTTTTCTCTCCCTGCCGTTAAGCTGGAAGCTGTGCACCGTTAGATGAACCTTCGTGTTTGACGATAGAAGAGCCGCGTTTGAAACAGAACAGGAATTAGCAGACGGCAGGGGAAGTGTGTCTGTGTGTGTATCTGTGTGTGTGTTTGTGTGTGTGTGTGTGTGATTTGAAATTTTACAAGTAGAATAAGCTTTGATCCTGAAGGCTTGTTAGATGTGGTAATGCTGCCAGGCGTCTGGTAATGTACTGGAGAAGGTGTGACTTTCAAAAGGAAGGACTTTTCTCATCGACATTAGAATGCTGGTGGATGAGACGGCGTCGAATATTCATTATGATGATGATGATGATGATTGCGGAGATGCCAACATCCGATCATTTTCATGCCGATGAATGAGGAAGGCGGAGTCGAACGAGTCGAGCGCGTAAAGACAAGATATTCCGCTTGCCAAAGTTCCACTGCACGCTTCAAATTTTTGGCCCAAAAGTAGCACCATAGTCCTGACACCAAGTCAAGCCAGCGTGAAAGCAGAGCGGAATGAGGGTCGGAGGTGTCTCGAGCGTAGTGCACAACATTTCAAGGAAAAATTCACTTCCCGCCCTATGCGGTGGACCAAGTGAAATAGGGCGCGGGTGACTCTCCATGTGCACTACCTAGTGCGTAGAGAGCCGTTACACCACGACCCTGACTATTTCATGAGATGCATACTACCGCATACTAAAAGTAGGATAAGAGCGCGTTACCTACCACACTATTAAGTGCGGCAGTACGCGGCTCGGGACGCAGTCCGTGTGCGAGCTGACGTTCGCTAGATGAGGCAAACACACAGTTTACTTAGTTTGAAACGTTACGCGCGTGCCGGCGAGATTTTGCTGGCGAAAGTACCACTGTTTGCTCAGCATTTCGGCACGAAATAACGCCATACGTCGTTTAAAATCCCACCTCGCACTTTGGACATGCCTGGCACAAGCGCCACCTTTCCGACCTGCAGTTAACGCGTCATAAAATATCGGAGCGCAGCTAAGCGTCAGTGCGATGCCGATGACTTAACAATAAGCAATTAGCGGCCGATTCCGATGTTATCGTGCAAACCCCGGCGACACCACTCACGGTGCTTTGTGTTTCAGATATGGTTCGCCGCTGGTGTACGCTGGAGGGCGGATATCTCAGCTACTATGAGAGCGAGAAGACGGCCACGGCGACGGGAAGGGTGGACATCAGGGAGGTGGTGAGCCTGGCCGTCAGCAATGCCGAAACCATGACCGGAGCCGGGTACGAAGCTTCTCTTTTCTTCTGTCCGTTTCCCCCACAGTCACAGTAGTTTTTTCCCCCCCCTCGCCAAAACATCTTTACGTGGTGGTTGGTCACCTTGTGGGGGGTTAAAGGTGGCCAGACAACATTGAATCGACCTGTTTCTCTTTACACCCACCCGACCGCACAGTTCCCTTTCAGCACAATTGCCAAGAACCTGCAGCCGGAGCACAGGCCACCAGTGTTGCGGCCATTAAGAAAGTAACGTTTGACCTCGAACTGCGTTCTCGTAGTTCTACCAGTAGTTAGAGCAACAGACAAGTAAAGATTAATAGCATTCCCCTCTCACAGGTGTGTGTGTGTGTGTGTTTGTGTGTGTGCGTGCGTGTGTGTGTGTGAGTTTAATTCCTTCAATCCCTCTCCCCCCTCAGGGCAGTGTTCACCTTTGAGATCTACCTGCAGTCTGAGAAACTGCTCATGTTTGGAGCGGAGACATCAGACACACAGCGAGACTGGGCCCACGCCATTGCCAAGGTTATACACACACACACACACACACACACACACCTGGATGCACATGCATCTTCCTTCACACACACCAGGGATGTGAAGAAATGCCAGGCAATATCATCTACGCCTGCAGATACACTAACAAATAAATAGTAGATTTCGAAATACTAGAAATCAGCTTTTCCAATACCCTTCAGCATATGTCTTTGCCATCTTTTTCTGCCCACCTCGGCTCAAGTTTACACCTGCTACCCACATGTCATGACCTCTGTTAGCTGCTCAAATCACTGGTCCGTACCCAGCCAGGATCACAAACCCTAGTAGGATCTAACAAGACGTTGATCTACATCGGCGCTTGGATTCTGTAATCAATAATCTCGTCGCGTCGATCTGAAATGAAAACGTCGACCGGACATCATACTTACTGTAACAAGTGCCGAGACGTCAGGTAACTTTTTTTTAAAAATTAATAAACACAAGCTGTGGCGTAACGGTAGGGCGTTCGCCCCATGATCAGAAGGTCGCAGGTTCGAATCCAGGGCCGGTAAAGTTACCACTGAGGTACCGTCCCCAGGCGCTGCTCCCAGGACAGAGGGAGTTGACAGACATACCATGCTAGACGGACAGGACAGGACAGGATAGCCCTCCGGTGGGCGGCTGCAGTAAAGTCCAGGGGGAGCTGTGCGAGTAATACAAGGAGTAAAAATGTCAAATGATATTTTAGTTGCCGTTGGTCATTAAATCGTGACGTCTCGTATTGATTGCCTCCAAAATTGAATCAGATCCAAATGGTTTCGTAGAAGACTTTGTGGTGGCGTCAGACGCTGAATCGTTTTTCTATTGAATCGTGAATATTGTGATGAATTTTGGGCTGGACGATATGACTTAAAAAACGATCTGGCAATTCTCTCAACATTTTTCAATTTGAACTTATGTAAAGGGACAAAACGTCTTACGCTGTCAAGCGCTTCCACTTAATTGCCCGTCCCTAACCCACACCCCAAAAGTGATAACAGTTGTATTGCATTGATACTTGCTGTGTGTTGTGAGCACCTTAGGTGCCCCTCACCCCCTTTTTCCACAAACTAAGCCTTACATCCGACAGCAAGACACGGCAGCTTGAAAAACAGTAGAAATCAAAGCATGTCCCCAATCCTTCAAAACCGTCTCTTCTGTCTTTTTATTGGCCTTCACAAAGCTGCGTACGCAGGAGACGGTTATATTCGGCGTCTCCCCGCATCCAGGTGACTGATGGAGAAGCGGCTCTGTGTTTATGTGGGAGGCTTTTTCTAGACATTGAGGTTTCAGCTGTTAAATGTTGTAGGAAATCGCTGGCCTCCCACTCATATTTAAAGAAAGTCTTTTGAAGACTTCCTTTGAGGTAGAACGTCCCTGGAGCCCTGTTTATATCTTTCGCTAGATCTGACTCCGCAAAAAGGCCTGTTTTTTTTGTTTTTTTTTCTCCCCTGTCCGTCCAATTCTTGTTCTCTCATAGTCACTGTTACTATATTATTATTTTTTTTCCAGTCTAACCATTGCAACTATTGTTATTTTGGTAATATATTAAATGTTCACTCTTCATCTCTCTATCCCTCTCTCTCTCTCTCTCTCTCACTCTCTCTCTCTCTCGCTCTCTCCAGTGTTTTGTTCCAGGAAAAGTTGAGACGTTGCTCAAGAAGGCTTGTGAGCTTATTGGTCGTTTGTACTACAAGGACGGTCAGGACCTTTACCACTGGCGAACAGGATGGTTCTCTTTGGTCGGCTCAGAGCTGTTCTTTTGCCCTGAAGACCAATTTGTAACTGCAGGGGTTGTGCAACTCAAACGGCTCCAAGAACTGAGTAAGGAAAACAAATACACACACACACACACACACGCAACAAATGTTTTGTCTAAATGTATTTCAAATTCAAGTGGATAGATCTAAATGCAAGTGAATTTCTGCAACTTTACACTACACACAGCGTCAAAGATTTTTTGAGAGATTGGTATCTAACGAATAACTTGGGATGTACGTGAGCGTGCGTGCGTGCGTGTACTGATTCACGTAATGATGTTGTCACGAGCCAATTTCCTGCAGCATTCCACTGAAGCGTTGCACTCAAGGCTTTCTGCAGTGCTTTCTCACCTATTGCAACTGCTTTCCTCATTGGCATTCCTCTTGTGAGCCACTTTGACTCCATTCCCATGTCTCTAAAACATCTCTCACTTGTCTAGTCACACTTCTCCGAGCGCCTCTCCGAGGAAGGCCGCCGACGCCGGCAGCGACGGGACTTTGGGCGGGATTTTACATCCCGCGTGCTTGGCAGCCGAGGACCAGATTTGCAACGTTTTCAATCAATTGCACAAGAATAGGGAGGAGTCCAAAAATCAATATATATCAAATCCGGTTATGACCTAACTGCGGGATCAAATCCATAAATCCGCACACAGCCTTGAAATGGAGTGTCACATTAAGCAAGCATCACCGTTGGGGTCTTAGATTTCTTCGGGGCTGGAACTATTGGGGATGGGGGCGGAGGGTTGAAGCTCTGTGACATCGGATTAGAGCGCGGACCGGCCAGTGCTTTGCTGCTGACCTGAGCTCGTGTCTGTCTCCACATGAATGTTCCTCAGCCTTGACACATCCGTCTTCTTAGAGGCTGTGAAACAGAAATATTAAAGGGGCGCAAACCTCCCTGGTAATACTTCACCCTCACTAGAGCTTTGAAATATGCCTCAAATTGGGTGCGGAGTGGTTTTGAGCAGGATGGATGAGGAGATGGAGCAAGCACACACCAAAATCGGATATTCATATGAAGGACAGTCTTAACAGAATTTGTGAAACATATCTCGTGTCCTGCGAGGTCTGCTTGCTGTTCGTTTTCTGGACCAAGTAGCAGAAGAAGTATAAAAGTAACGCACATGATTATTTATTAGGGCTGTTGGAATGAATCACGTTCTGCATCGATGCAATGGCAGACCATAATCGATTATAACGGATGTTTTCCGATGGCTGGCCCCCTAGTGGTTTGCGGCAGAATTGCAGGTGGTCTGTGATAGGGCCGTGCAAAGAAAAAAAAAACATACGTCAATATGTCGCGATATTTGCTTTCACGATATACTATATCGATTTCTAGCTCCAAAAATCACGCGCCACAAGCGGCCTCAGATAACTGACTGGGCACTTTCAGTTCTTATTTTCAATCATATTCGCTCTATCGTAACGTTTTTGCCGTCCACTAGTTTAGTGAGGTTAAAATGCGAAAACAAAGTTCAAATTCAGTTCTGAGTGATGTTGTTTTGGCTGAATTATTAATGTAATGTGATTCATTAAGACCACCCAGATCGTACACAGCAACTTGCATTTCAGCTCTGCTTTGACATTTTCAGTGAACTGTAGAATATCACAATATGTAAAGTCGAGCTGAAACGATTAAATAACTCGAATAATTCGGTTATAAAAAAATGTTCGAGGCAAATTTTCTAGAATCGAAGCTTCGTTTAAGTCATTTTATTCGCTGCAGCATGCGCTGCTTGTGTTTCACACAGACGCTTATTAATGACGCACAATATTTTCAGTGGCGCGATCAAAACGAGAAGTGAATGCGTAAAAACGCATAAATGACATTTTTTGCAATGTAAACACGCGTGCTGTGTTGGTGAACGCGCGAGCGCCCGCGTAAGCGCCATTACTCGCTGAAACGCTCCGTTTCCGTCGAAACGTCCCCTTTATTACGGACAAAACGCGTATTTTAGCTGATAAATAACCACAACAACCACTCACAATACAGCCATTTATTAAGATTTTCCCATCGATTTTTGTTCATAGTTCGTTCCGGAACGCGCTGAACCCTTTATTGTGACGCGGCTCCGTGGCATGCGCCGGGGGATTGTGGGAAATGCAGTTCTCTTCCAGAAAGGCCAAAAGCAACTCATTTTAATGGCCAAATTGGTTCAAAATGACCCTTGAACTTCATGTTTCTTCATTTTCAATTGAATACAACAACATAAAGCGTATGACGAACTTCTACTCACACTACAATAAGCCTAATTACAAATGTATTGTCATTTTTGTTTTGTTTTTTAAAAAAGATCCAATTACTCGATTAATCGAATAATCGATAGACTGTTCGATTACAAAAATAATCATTTGTTGCAGCCCTACTGTAAAGTATCGCAAAATTTCTCCTGATATAATCATATCGTGATACGTGTCATATCGTGAGGTCCTGGCCAATACCCACCCCTAGTCTGGGACGCGCAATCTCGTTTCACTACTGAAACCACTTCTTAAAATGATTCCTTTTTTCATTTTTCAAAGCGTTTCCAGATGATTTGGGCATCATTATTAATTATTTATTAATTCGAAAAATTAATGATTAATTACTTTAATGCAAATATCTAAAAAGTAATACGAAGAACAGTTACCTAATAATCGTAATCGAATTGAATCGTGAGACCACTGAAAGTTCACATCTCTATTATTTATACATATTAGCCATAGCGTCTCCAGACCAGTTTTTAAAAAGTCTCGGTCTTGTCTCGGACTCGGCCGTATTCCTACTCGGGCTTATCATGGACTCGGACAAAGAGGACCCAGGATTTTATTTCGAGACCAGCCGAGACCACAACTCTGAGAATATTACTATAAAAACTCTTTGAGACCGACAATACATTTGCATTGTTTATTAATTAGTGTTTTAAATAGAGCTGAAACGATTATTCGAATAACTCGAATCATTCGATTACAAAAAATGGTCGAGGCAATTTTTCCAGAATCGAAGCTTCGTTTAATTCGTTTCACTCGCTAGTGCACGCGCCGCTTGTATCTCACACGGATGCTTATTAATGATGCACATTGTTTTTAGAGACGCGGTCAAGACAAGACCTGATCCCTCAGTATGTGAAGGTATTTGTGAGATATTCTGTGCACTAAAACAGAAGTAAATACGTAAAAACCCATAAATGACATTTTTGCGATGTAAACGCGCGCCCTGTGTTCGCCAGCACCCGCGTCAGCGTCATGACTCGCTACAACGCTCGGTTTAAACGCACCCTTCATTACAGACAAAACGCACATGTAGCTGCTGAATAACCACAACAACCAGCGTTCTACTCACAATACAGCCGTTTATTGAGTTTCCCAGAGATTTCCCATAGTTTATTCCGTAACGCACGCTAAACGCTTTATTATGACGCGCACAGGGGATTGTGGGAAATGTAGTTCTCTCCCAGAAAAGCCAAAAGCAGCACATTTTCTAGGCCAAATTGATTCAAAATGACCAAAAACTTCAGTATTTCTTCATTTTCATTTGATCAGATTTTTTTTAACTTAAATTTTATAATGTCATAGTGTAATCAATAGGAAAGAAGAAATATAGAAAATGTATTTATCAAAAAAATGTTATTCTATTTTCTGATGGACACCAAACGGATAAAGAAGTGTTAGAATGTTACGCCACAGATAATAAATAGACAATAATAGATAAAAACTCAGCAGTAAACGATGTTCTTTCATTGTTCTTTCATTTGACCTAAAGATAAAAAAATGAGTCAGCTTTCATCAGAAATGTGCTGATTTTATAACTATGTCAGCATTTACACACCAAACTATGAGTAGTGCAGGGCGTCCAAAATTCAACACCATAAAGTTTTAAATACTCAGAATCCCTTCAACTTACAGAAACCACGCAAGACTTTGAACTTACCGGACATTATATTCATTCCTCTGTCTGGGAAATTATTTCTGAAGAATTCCATGCACAAAAACTGAAGTAAAAATGCATCAATTACGTTATTCGCGATGTAAACGCAAGCTCGCGACTCTCATGTGCAATGCCATCATGCGCAAAAACGTAGCTCTCTTCCAGAGAGGCCAAAAGCAGCTCATTTTCTAGTAAGTGAGTGATTATTTGCACCTCAGCCAAATGTGATCACTGCGTTTAACCCACCCGTGAAGGAGCAGTGGGCAGCTAACAAGCGCCCGGGGAGCAGTGCTTGGCGACGGTGCCTTGATCATGAGTACCTCAGTGGTAACTTTACCGGCCCTGGATTCGAACCTGCGACCTTCTGATCACGGGGAGGAAACGCCCTACCGTTACGCCACCGACATTAGGCCAAAGAGTTTTACTGTCCCTTTTAAATTGGTCATTAAAGTAGTAAAAATCCACATAATGGTTCCCGAAGTCTTGTTTACATGTACAACTTCCTTGCCAAATATTGTTGGGTTAAGTCCCACATTACAGCTCCGTTGTCTCTTTTCGCTCAGGCAGTTTCAGGTACGGAATGTAATTTACTGTCACTTATGTTCCAAAATTGCTGACTCTCCAGGTCATCCAATCAGAAACTACTCAACTAAATGAGAACGCCACAAATCTAATCATCCGATTTCTTTATCACCGCAATTAAATCCAACGACGTATCAGGTTCTTCAGCTTGTGATTCAATTCTTCCAGAACAGTGGTCGTCTGCACTAATTGGGATGTTGTCTTAATTAGAGACGTTGCTGCTTGCGGGAAAAATAGCAATCCTGAGCGAAAAACCTGTAGAAACGAATGGACCGCAGGGATCTTGCCGTGCACCACGTTTGAACAAGCCACTACACATTAAACCTTGTAACGTCCTCCCCTGGGGACGTCTGGCGTTTTAATGTCCCACCGTCCAGCCTCCCATTTTTTCGCCACCGTGGAGATCTGGGGGCCGTTGGTCACTCAGACTTTCCTGGGTGGCAGTTGAGATAGCGAATGTCCGATTGAAACTGAAAAACAAAGATCCCGAGGCTAGAATTTCGGTCAGTGGGACTCTCTTTGAATATTAACTACTGCAACTCCTGTCCTTCGAGTGGCATCAAAGTTTCGACTCCTGTACGAGCTCTTGTGGGAAGTCAACACCTCTCGCATACATACACACACACACACACACACCATGGTCGAGACTCAGGGATAGCAGAGCTTTGTTGGCCCTGCTTATATTTTAGACGTTTTATTCCGTAAAAAAACGGAGTTGCTCCAATAAACGCCATTATTAGCTGTAGCTGAACAAAAGCTCGTTGTGGTGAACTTTATCCGTTTACCGTTATTAAAGAGGGCTTCCTGAACGTAACACTAAAGCAAATGACTCCGAAATTGATTTCTGTAGCTAAATTTAATCCCCCTTGCCCATAAACAAATTTCAAATTACAATCGCCGTTTACGGGAATCCCAATGTTAATTAGTCACGAGGCCCGTTTCGGCTGACGCCGTAAAATTTCGGGGAGCGGCGCGAAATGAAATGGCTCATTCAAACAGTGATACAGAGTGTTCTTTTTATTTTTTTTTTCTCGATTTTTCTTTTTGCATATAACCCTTAAAGCTTGTGTCATCAATTCTTTTTTTCCCCTGCACTCCATAAAAATTGTAAACAAAATTGGCTGCCCTTGAAAGCTTGTCAGAGAAAATGAATGCGCCTTGTTCCGCCCCGTCCCCTACTCCCCAGTTTCTACTGCTTTAATTGTGCCTGGCGTTGGAAAAGCTTTTGAAATCTTTATTTGGAAAGTATGCTTTCTTTTTGAAAAGCTTCTTCTTCATCACGTAAATCTAAGACTGCCACATAAAGTATAGTGTCGGGAGAGGCTGAGATAAAGTGGCTTTACGATGAAAGGGGGAGACGTTTTTAACGAGAATGGAGGGCAACAAAAGATGATGAGATGTAAACCGTCATAAGGTGTGCAGTCAGGTGTCGGGGTGCTGTATAGTAAATAGGCCAGGAGCATTGTGGGGTGTATTTTTGTGTTTGATGAGAATGGTCAGACAGTCTTAGACGGGACCCTTTCCCTCCATGCTGGGGGAAATAATGATCAGTGACACCAAGCTTTCTGGCCCACTCGTACAAAAAGCAGCGAAAACTCAAAGCCATAACTATATGCAATGCGTCTCCCGACAAGACCACGGGCTTTGTTTCCCCTCTGCTGCTGTCTCACTGTTTTTTTTTTTTTCTTTCACAAAAACTCTGAACAGTCTTTTACACGCACGAAAAAATGGATGAAGGGATGATGTAATCGTAGATAATCGTTTTGGTTGATAGTTTCGTCTCTTTCTCCATCCCTCTGTGTATCTTGTGTAAAAAGTTTCTGGTGTTTAATATTCTAAAAGCTTTCCTCTTGTGCCCAAAGCTGTCTCAACTCATTTGGAAAGAGAGGAAAGAGCTCAAGTTCTGCTCATGGTGGAGGGCGGCAGGTAAATCACTTATGCTGATATTATGCCAATATTTGTGAAGATGCTTTTAAAGAGATTTACAGCTTGATTTTTTCATCACTTTGTAATTGAAATGTATCTAGGGTTGCAAGTGAATGTGTGTGTGTGTGTGTGTCTGTCTGTCTGTCTGGAACAGAACCATCTACATTCGTGGCGTTACGAAACAGGACTTTGCTCTGTGGCACTCTGCTATCAAGTTGGCAGCTGGAAGGGACGGAAAGGCGCTGAGCAACCAGCAGCTCAGCAAAAACGACATCCCCATAATTGTTGACAGTTGCATTGCTTTCGTCACTCAATATGGTTAGTTATGGTCGCCGCGTTCTCTTTTTGCGTTGAGATGTACATCTTAGGCGGTGTCCGCACGACCAAAGGCGAAGTAAACTCGTCACCTCTGCTATATATTGCACGTGCACACCGAGAGACGAAAGTATCGTGGCTCCAGTTTTAACACGGCAAAGAACAAAGAACAAGGGACCGATAAGGCACATAGAACAAACAATATAGAAATAGAATTTGAAATATAAACTTTAAACTAGAAGTTGATTCTAAAATGTCAACTTTAGACTAGAAGTAGAAAGAAACGTTCTTTTGCAGATTCCGAAAGTTTCGCGTCGATTAGACTTGTAGTCAGGACCGCCTAAACCAAGACCAAGACACTACCAAGACCAGAAGGTGTCGAGACCAAGACAAGACCAAGACTAAGACCGAGTCAAGACCAAGACAAAGTCGAGACGAGACCAAGACCAAAACCAAAAAAAAGATTCCCTTAACTTTTGTGTGCTGTTGAGGACTGACCTGACGGGTACTGACTGGTCCCAAAGTCATCTGACAAAACAGCCACCGCCTCCAACGAACGTTACGTTGTGTGTCATGGATAGTGTTGGCTCCAAATCTCCCGAACACTATGTCGATCTGAGACAGCAAGACCAAGACAGTGAGACCAAGACAAGACCGAGAGATCCGAGACCAAGACCAAAGAACGTCGAGACTGTGACAAGACCAAGACCACGTAAAAGTTCGTGTATCGACACTCGAGTTGGACGTCCAACTCTAGTGTCGATAAACGAATCGCTACAAGGAATATCCCCGTCCAGTCGGAAACAGGAAAACTGGGTTAAAACGGTGTAATACGTACGCAAATATCTGACGTGTAATTGTTTGTGCGTCTCCGCTGGTCGTCTAGTTGATACAGGATTAAGAGGTTTAGTTGCAACAGTGTTCATAAACTTAGCAGCGCCTGCAGCACAAACAGCTCTGTAATCCACCGTTATTATTGTTGTTGCTGCCGGTTGTTACGTGCAGGGTTCTTCCTTCTTCTTCTTCTAGTGAAAGTGAGTGATTATTTGTCATTGTGAACACACCACAGCACAGCACACAGTGCACCCCAACCAAATGTCATCTCTGCATTTGACCCAGCCGTGAAGGAGCAGTGGGCGGCTAACAAGCGCCCGGGGAGCAGTGCTTGGGGACGGTGTCTTGCTCATGAGTACCTCAGTGGTAACTTTACCGGCCCTGGATTCCAACCTGCCATCTTCTGATCACGGGGCGAACACCCTACCATTACGTCCTACCGTTACGCCTCCAGCTGCCCCTACTGGTCTTGTGGGACTGTGACGTTGGCAAAAAAGTGGTGTTTTGCCTATCCGTACGACAACGTGAGGGCGGCACTTTGAGATTTTTCCACTCTTTAGCCCGTTTTCCTACAAGTTCGTTTCAGGAAATCGACAACACCGGTGTTGATGTGTACGAAAGGCCAAAAGGATTTAAAAAAAGGTTAAGGTTCGAATCCCGGACCGGTGAGGTTACCACTGAGGTACTTTTGAGCAAGGTACCATCCCCAAGCACTGCTCACCGGCCACTGTGGTCACATTTCGTCGTTGTACACTGTGTGCTGTGCTGTGCTGTGTTCACAGTGACAGATAATCACTCATTTCAAATCGTTGTCATGTGGACAAGCCCTTTTAAAGCATTAAAACTTCCCAGAACGCTTATGACATTTTTATTGCTCCGTCAGTGTACAGTACTTGCATTACAATTAGGTTTGTAGATCCCCTAATTAACAATGGCCAAACTTTAATTCCGAGGGCTTATTAAACCGACCCAGGAATATCGTCTCCCGTTTATTTTAACTTTGATCTTCGACCTTTTACCCCAGGCTTGTGTCATCAGGGCATCTATCAGAAGCACGGAGACCCCAAACGTGTGGCGACGCTTCTTGACGATTTCACCCGAGACGCACGGAACGTCAAACTTCGGCTTCAGGATCATCGGTTGGAAGACGTTACGGACACGCTCAAGAGCTTCCTGTCCCACTGCGAGGACGCTCTGCTAGCTAAAGAGCTCTATCCATACTGGATTTCCGCCCTCGGTAAAGGACCGGAATTCGTTTTTAACAAACCTGACATAGCTCACAAATGCAAATTTGTAAGAAAATTAGTGAGTAGAATTAGTCGTATTATGAATTTCATCACATTCAAAATGAATATTAATAAATTACACTTAATGGTTACAATTCTTACAATTTTCTTGTGAGACCGGGTTGAAACTTCACTAATATCGAAACGTTAAGCTACGTTTAATACGTCTTGCAGTTGTCAGCATGTATCTGCTTTTTCCAGTAAACGATTACTTCCCATGCGTGTCTCGGCGTAGGCCGATGTATTCGTCAACATGAACATTTTTCATC
Source organism: Distichodus sexfasciatus (assembly GCA_032718565.1). Lineage (NCBI taxonomy): Eukaryota > Metazoa > Chordata > Actinopteri > Characiformes > Distichodontidae > Distichodus > Distichodus sexfasciatus. The sequence continues at coordinate 13,917 of JAVGVS010000082.1, forward strand.
CCTCGTTTCAGATGAGGAGTGTGAGAAAGCGAGGGTTGAGAAGTACTACACTTATATACAGAGTTTACCTGAGATCAACAGAACAACCCTGGCTGCATTACTGCAGCATTTATACAGGTGCACACGCACGCATAAACACACACACACACACACACACACATACACACACACACGCACACACAAAAACTTACTGGCAAACGTACTCTTGCTCTCTCTCAAACCACTTTTTCCTTTATATATCACATTTGCTCTCACACACATTTCCCCCTCTCTCCCTCCCTCGCTCGAACGCTCACGCCGAGCGTGCTTTTAAAACTTCCTTCCACCCCCGTAGTTTTGTAATGAGCTCTTTTGAACGAAAATTCCTGAGTCACTAGCAGCTCTTGGCAGTAGGAATCTACGTGCCACGCTTTCCTGCATGCTTAGGTGCTTTGAAGTCTGCTTTACAAGCCCTCAGTAAATATGTTTTCCCATAAATTCTCAGTGGGTTTGTCAGATTGTGTGGAATATAACGGAAATTACTTTAATTGTTTGGAGAAAGCTTAATTGGCCCTCCTGGCAGATTTGGATGGTGGCCTAACGTTTTCCCCTATGATAATATACACACATATTGTTTAGTTTTCTCGCAAAACCCCCCCCCAAAAAAACCCCCGAAACATTTCAATATTTGTGCCTGGCTTTTAAGCGCTGCTTACGTGTTTGGGTGTCAGCTGATACCAGCATGGTCTAGTGATATCAACGTACTGATTTCTGGGTGTGTGTGTGTGTGTGTGTGTATTCCCCAGGATCCAGAGTTGCTCACACCTGAACCAGATGAAGTCTCATGATCTGGCGTGTGTGTTTTCATCCTGTCTTTTTCAGACAGAGGGACACACCGCACCAGAGACGCGTGTTGTGGAAGACCTCGTCAACAACTATATCCAGCTCTTCTCTGTTAGTTTCCATTCCTATGCCGTCTTTCATCGTCTTCTCTCCGTCTCACACACATTGGCGCGGCTTGCTATCTTTGGAGGATTTCTAAATAAACCTATTTCTAACTCCAACCTCAGTAAACAAAAACACGGTTAAAACAAGTCCCATAAAAATTTCCCATAAAAACCATTCTTCTTAGTAGGACTTGTCCTCACATGCTCAGATGTCCCCGCAGAGTCGTTTAGGGGTCAGTCAGGTTCTCGAAAATGCCTAAATAGAAGTCCACACACACTTCAAACCCCATTTAGGTGACCATAAGACAGGAGACCCCGATAGGGATTAAGTGGTTCAGATAATGAACGAATAAACACATGCGCTACCGTGTACTGTTTTTTCATGCGTTGTGGGGACCTTTTTGGACCGTTTTGTCCCCTTAAATCACATTTATTCGTTTTTTTTTTTTTTACTTTGTGGGGACATTTGAAAGGACCCCATGAGGAGAAATGAGTTTATAGAAAATGTGCTGTACATGTTTTATTTGAGAATCTAAAACAGGTAAAAGATGTACATTTGGTGACAGGTTAAAGTTAGGATTAGGATTAGAATTAGCTGTAGGATTATATACGTCTAGTCATTATGGGAGTCTATGAAATGTCCCACGAAGATAGTTGTACAAGTTTGTGTGTGTGTGTGTGTGTGTGTGTGCTCGCAACTCTCACATGGAACGTCATCACTCTACTATTTAGTCAAATCTTCCCCTTTATAGCAGACAAAACTCGTATTCTAGCTAAGAGATGACAAAGACAACCAGCGTTCTACTCAAAATACAGCCATTTATTTGGTGTTTTACTGTTTATTCCTGACACACGACGGGGATTATGGGAAATGTTCTCTCCCAGAAAGACCAAAAGTAGCTCATTTTACAGGTCGAAATGAGTCCAGAGTTGCTCCGAATGACCCAAAACGTCAGTATTTCTCCATTTTCAAGTGATCAGAAAATATTTCTTTCAGTTCTGTAATGCTAAAAGGTAATCAATAGGAAGAACGATATACACTACCAGTCAAAAGTTTGGACACACCTTCCCATTCAATGTTTTATTCTTTATTATCTTTTGTTTACTGTTTACATTGGAGATTCTCACTGAAGGCACTATGAACGAACACATATGGAATTACGTAGTAAACAAAAAGTGTGAAATAACCCAAAACATGTTTTATATCTTCTTGAAAATAACCACCTTTTGCTTTGATCACTGCTTTGCACACTCTTGGCCTTCTCTCGATGAGCTTCATGAGGTCGTCACCTGAAATGGTTTTCCAACAGTCTTGAAGGAGTTCCCAGAGATGCTGAGCACTTGTTGGCCCTTTTGCCTTCACTCTGCGGTCCATCTCATCCCAAACCATCTCGATTGGGTTTGGTCAGGTGACTGTGGAGGCCAGGCCATCTGGCGCAGCACTCCATCACTCTCCTTCTGGGTCATATAGCCTTTACACAGTTCATTCATAGTTTTGATGCCTTTAGTGAGAATCTACAATGTAAATAGTAATGAACATAAAGAAAAAACATTGAATGGGAAGGTGTGTCCAAACTTTTGACTGGTAGTGTATAGCAAAATGCATTATTTGTTGTCAAGTAATTTTATTCCATATTCAGATGGATACCGAAAGGATAAAGAAGTGTTTCCGTCTGACACCTTGTTTTTGATCGCAGTGTTAAGCCAGAGAATGTCTCTGCATAATAACTCTGCAAACTTATGAAACAGATACTGTTCTTACCATTTCTAGTAGTTAGGTCTACAGTTTCAGCACTTTTACACTACGTAAAGCTAGAAAACGTAAACATTTCTCCAAGCACAGGTGTGTTTTTATCAGAAAAGGACTGATTTCAAGACTGTCAGCATTTACACATCAAACCCTGACAGGACGTCTTGAACGCAACAGCATAAAGAATGTATGGCGAAGTTTTACACACACTAGAAAAAGCCTAAAAACAAAGGCTGTAAAGGTTAACGTTGTTATTGGTCTGCATGGCTGCTACTATATATTTGATTGTGCGTATTGTTTCCCATCAGTCATTAAGGGCAGTAACGGTTTGGGGCGTTCGCGCCACGATCGGAAGCTCGCGGGTTCGAATCCCGGCGCGGTAAAGGTTCCCCTGACGTACTCATCAGCAAGGTACCGTCCCCAAGCACCGCTCTCTGGGTGGTGCCCGTGTTAGCTGCCCCACTGCTCCTTCATGGATGGGTCACAAATGCTGCGTGCTGTGTTCACAATGACAAATAATCAGTTTCTTTCACTTTCAGTCCGTAACCCAGAGGCCCCGTCTGGTTGAAAAGACAAAGGAACGTCAGCTCCTCGCCTGAGTTGCACGGCTTAAAGCCAGAGAGCGGCGGTTTTGCATTTCTCATGCATACTTGCGCGCAATCGTTATTAAAGGAGCCAGGCGGAGGATTGTGGTTTAGAGCATTGTTTCCACGCTCTTTTGTCAGAGTTTAGCAGCACTAAGAACTCCTTTCTAGCATGAGTTATTCCCCTTGTTTAGGGTGCACGCGCCGTCTTATCGGAACCTCCCTGCTTCCCCGGTATGTTAGGAGAAGGAGAATGGGGGTTTCATGTGACACCTCCAACCCTGCATTTTCTGGCAAGGCAGTAGAGGGGGATGAACCTGCTGTAGCACATGAGCCTCCTTTTTCTGTGTAATGGGATTTTAAAGTGCGGTGAGGTTTTAATTCCCACAAGACAGGTTATTCACCCTCTGTCTGTCTTCCTGTCTGTCTGTCTGTCTGTCTGTCTTCCTTCCCGTCTATCTGTCTTCCTTCCTTCCTTCCTGTCTGTCTGTCTTCCTTCCTTCCTTCCTGTCTGTCTGTCTGTCTTCTTTCCTGTCTGTCTTCTTTCCTGTCTATGTCTTCCTGTCTGTCTTCCTTCCTGTCTGTCTGTCTGTCTTCCTTCCTGTCTGTCTGTCTTCTTTCCTGTCTGTCTTCCTTCCTGTCTGTCTGTCTGTCTGTCTTCCTGTCTTCCTTCATCTACCTCTGTTTCTCTGTTTCTGTCTGTCTGTCTGTCTTCCTGTCTGTCTGTCTTCCTTCCTTCCTGTCTGTCTGTCTTCTTTCCTGTCTGTCTCTTCCTGTCTGTCTTTCTTCCTGTCTTCCTTCATCTACCTCTGTTTCTCTGTCTGTCTGTCTGTCTGTCTGTCTGTCTGTCTGTCTGTCTTCCTTCCTGTCTGTCTGTCTGTCTGTCTGTCTTCCTTCCTGTCTGTCTGTCTGTCTTCTTTCCTGTCTGTGTCTTCCTGTCTGTCTGTCTTTCTTCCTGTCTTCCTTCATCTACCTCTGTTTCTCTGTCTCTGTCTGTCTGTCTTCCTGTCTGTCTGTCTTCCTCCCTGTCTGTCTTCCTGTCTTCCTTCATCTACCTCTGTTTCTCTCTGCCCCTTTGCCCCCTCTCTCTGTGTGTCAGTTTTTTTGTCTTTCTCGATCCATCTGTCTTTATCTGTTTTTCTCTCTCTCTTTATCTCTCTTTTTTCTGTATAATGGGATTTTAAAGTGCGGTGAGGTTTTAATTCCCACAGGACAGGTTATTCACCCTCTGTCTGTCTATCTGTCTTTCTGTCTGTCTGTCTTCCTGTCTGTCTGTCTGTCTGTCTGTCTTCCTTCCTGTCTGTCTGTCTGTCTGTCTGACTTTCGACATGCCTGTAACAAGCGCTACATTTCTGACGTACAATAAACGTGTCATCAAATATCATCTGAAAATATCGGGCAAATCGAAGCATCGTTCCAATACCGTTAAAAAAATTATCGACCGATTTCAATATGATTGCGATATTATTGCGCATTCCCAGTGTGTGTGTGTGTGTGGTTGCGGGTGGCAGGCCTTGTCCTTTAAGCTACTGTTTATCTGTGTTTGCTCATTAAACCAGGTCAACGAGGAGCAAGTCATGCAAATGGAACGAGAGAACCGCTTTATCTCGAGGTGGAAAGACACTACGGTAAGTCACCCCTTTTAACCTCAGAGTTTGTGTGTGTGTTGTGGAGAAAGACAGGAAGATTGTTTTTCCTGTTAATGAACGTATGGTGGTGCAGTTTATCTGTTCTGCGTGTTTGAGAAGGGTGTGTGTGTGTGTGTGTGTGCGATTGTGTGGACTTTCTCCCCACGCCATGTACACGTGCCTTAGTCCCCACAGGAGCGCATCTCATTTCGAGCGTCTCGGCGACGGTTTTGTCCTGCGGGGAGCCCTCGGCCTGTGTTAACCTTTCTCTCTCCACCCACTTACACTTTATGCTCGGCTGCTACCGAGACAAAAAAAAAAATCCCTATTTGCTCAGATAACCTGAAAAACAAATTAATCTTCCCCCCCCACCGCCATGTGCTGTTCTCCAAGTCTAAGAAAAGTTTTCTCCCGTCAAGACGTTTATTTATTTTTTCGTTTAAGTGGGGACGGGCGGTTTGGGTCGAGTGTAGTCATGCAGAATAGAAGGTCAGTTATTCGAAAGGGTCAGTTTTATAATTGTCCCCTTAAGTCAAGGAGAAAATTGGGAACCTATTAAGACAAATGAAAAGTGGAAAACGTTGGGGACAAGCAGTGGAGTGTTTAGAGGTGTGTGTGTGTGTGCGTGTGTGTGTGTGTGTGGGGGTGTGAATGTGTCCAGTATTTAATAAAACCGAAGTGGAAGGGTGTCATACAAAAGCATCGCACAAAAATCATGCAAATACATGGTCCTAAATTAATGTCATTTGTATACTGAATTAAAATGTGATTTTGCTGTGAATTGGTTCGGTGTTGGCTATACTTCAGTTAAAGTGAAAAATTACTGGCCAGAAATGTCCTAAACACGTTTACTTTGCATTTACATAACATTGCAATAACTTAAAATCTTCATGAAGAAAACTATCAGGATATTCGTAGAAATGTGTATAAATGTCTTGGTGTTGCACAATAATATCGGAATCGGCCGATAAAATCGGACGGAAATGACGCTTAGATTTGCCCGATGTTTTCAGACGATATGTGACCCTCCACGGTAAAACCAGTCGCTTGTCGCAACGGAGGTTTCCGAGAAAAACGAGCGTTTATGTTGCGTGGGGTAAAATTTAGGATTTTTTGGTTTTTAGTGTTTTGAAACAGTGGAAGGTGCTGTTGTGAATAAATTTCGCTGAAAAACTTACCCTTTCCATCCTAAAAACGGGACTTTCTTGAGGTGAGGAATTCAATTCCAGCAGAATGTTAAAAGTTTC
>JAVGVS010000082.1:29429-144032 GCA_032718565.1 Distichodus sexfasciatus
TGCACTCAAAATATTTCCACCAAACACTGTTGCACTCAAGAATATTTCCACTGAACACTCTTTCTTGACCAAATCCCACCACAAACTTGAACAGGGGTCTTAAATGCACAGGTTTCTATCTTTTTATTAACTAATGTATGAACCTCAGGGTAAGACCATTTTATTGATTTGCAGCTAAACGGAATCGTCCCAACACAGCTAGTTAGCTGCCGCCGTGTGTCGCGTAGTAATTCCGAACTTTACAGGCAAGAGAGCGCCTCGGCCTCTAAGAATCTATTATTTAAGCACCGTATTACGCAATCTTTTAGCCAGGCAGAGTAATAGCTTCCTTTTCACGCCTCACCAAAATATTCCTGTTAGTCATGTCACTGAATGATTACTGAGGTAAGTGTGGTACTCGGAGCTGATTACACACGTGGGCTTTTGCCCCATATCAGATCTATTTTAATTGTGGAGCTATAAGACCACGGATGGCTTAACGTGCAATGTACATAGCAAACTAATACTGATCATTTCTTCATTATGAGTCATTATCGTGTGCTTGTGTGTGTGTTTCATATTTTAGGAGACCCAAAGGACGTCTTTAAAGCAGAACCGCTGAAGTTTAAAGACGGCTCCTCCAAACTGCTTTCAGGTCATAAGTTTCAGGACAGATACCTCGTGCTGCGAGACAAGAAGCTGCTGCTCTACAAAGATGGCAAAGTATGCACTGATGCAGTCTTTCTTTCTTTCTTTCTTTCTTTCTTTCTTTCTTTCTTTCTGTGTTCGTTCTTCCATACCCTTTCTTTCATTCATTCATTCATCCATCCATCCACTCATTCATTCTTGCTTTCTATTTCATTCATCCGTTCTTTCTTTCACTTTATTTCATTCATTCATTTGTTCATTCATTCGGTCATTCATTCATTCTTGCTCTCTGTTTCATTCATCTGTTCTTTCTTTCACTTTGTTTCATTTATTTGTTCATTCGTTCATCTATTCTGTCATTAATTCATTCATCCATTTATTCAATTGTTCATTCATTCATTCATTCATTCATTAAATTGTTCATTCATTCATTCATTCATTCATTCAATTGTTCATTCGTTCGTTCGTTCATTCAATTGTTCATTCATTCATTTGTTCATTCATTCATTCATTTGTTCATTCATTCATTTATTCATTCTTTTATTCATTCATTCGTTCATTCATTCATTCATTCATTCTTACTTTCATTCATTAATTTCTTTTTTATTCTTTTGTCACATTTCATCTTTCTTTGTCTTTCTTTCATTCATTCATTCATTCTTTTTCTCTTTATTTCACTTTATTCTTTCTTTTTCCTGCTCTTTTATTCATCCATTCATTTTTCTTTCTCTTTTAGTCATTCATTTTCATTCTCTTCTTTCGTTCTTTTATGTGATTTCTTTCTTTCTTTCTTTCGCCTTCTTTCAGAGTAAGCAGAGTAGTCGGCTTCCTTTTCACGTCTCACCAAAATGTGCCCTTTAGTCATGTCACTGGTTAATTACATTGGTAAGCTTCGTACACAAAGCTCGAAGAAAGCATTACTGCTTTCTTCCTTCCTTCCTGCATTGCCTCCTGCCATCTTTCCCTCCCAACTCTCTCTCCTTCCTCATTTTCTAGCTTTTTGCCACCCTGGCTCTACCCCCCAAAAAACACTTCCTTTCTTCAGGACACTTCAACACAACGCTAGGCTTCTTGTTGTGTTCTAATAAGCTAATGATTGAAAACAAGAGGAAGTGTACGATGAGCCAATCAGCTGTGGAACACGTAGGGAAGGAAGGGGCGGGGAGGGGGGTAACATACCTGTTTCTCAGTTTTTGAGAAGTAAAGACATATAAAGCTCGTCCTCCCTCCGGAATGACAATTGGTGATTAAAGGAGTTCCGCTTTTGTAATTTGCGCGGCGTGTTGTCGAGCCTGCCTACGCGCTGCACGGATAACGCCGCGTTCTCCCTCAGGGCCGGGCACACCGCTCCAGCTGACACACTGACTTACACACACACACAGCAGCGTTTGGTAATAATTAAAATGGGAAGGAAGGAAGGAGGGAAAAAAGGAATCGTGTGTGTGCGCGCATGTGAGAGAAAGAACATGGGTGTATGAACATAAATACATTAACAGATATCTGTGCTTGAGGCTGTGTACGGGCGCATTAGTTCCACCTACATGTATCTGTGTTTGTGTTAACGCGTGTGGTTTTTGTGAGTTAAACCTGTTTTCTGTGTGTGCGTGCTTGTGTGTATGTGTGTGAGAGAGCGGGTGCGTACGTGAATACACAAAACACGTGTCTGCGCTTGAGGGTGTATATTTGCCCATAAATAAATATACATTCAGAAAATCTCACGATGCGATTCTGACTCCTCGGCTCACCATTCATTAGCGATTCATGATTAATAAATGTGACTGCATTTCCTGCCCGCTCGCGCGAAGGAGGTCCGTCTGGGTTAATTGACATCGCGGCATCTATAGGACTGGCGAGCTGAGCTAGTGTCGGGGGAGAAAGTAAACAAGTGCTGTAACGTTAGTTCAACCAAGGAGACCATTCAGTTATAGATTGACAAGTCATTTTATTTGGCAAAAACAAGCTGTCTTTAGTGTGTTTGTGATTAAGTTTTGGAGGAAGCCCGTCGCTTGCTCGTTGGTTCCCTCGTCTCTGAAGCCGGCAGAGCTGGCTGGGAGACCAGGCAGGAAAGCGAAGGAGCGTGCCCCGGACCTGCCCCGGGAGAGGGCGGGTGAAATCGAACAGAGAAGAAGGCCAGTTTTACTGCTTATATACAGAACTAGGAGTTATCCGATTGGACGTGCCGACGCTCATTAGGTCTCCTTGTTTGAACTTCCGGATTCACTTTCATTTGAAAAATATGAATCAGGTTTTTTTAGAAACGCATGAATCGATATTGAATCGTTAGAGAAAGAATCGTGATTCGATTCAGTTTTTTTGCACACCTCTAGTATGCTTACATGTAAATGTGTCTGTATGTGCATAAATACACATGCATATGTCTGTGTGTTTGTGTGTGTGTGTGTGTGTGTGTGTGCGCGTGTGCATGTGTGTGTATCTTCGAGTCTGTGTTTCTGTACACACGAGAATGTATCTTTGTGTGTGCGCTTGTGTGTGTGGACCCATGAGCATGTATCAGTTGTGTGCATGAACACGAGTGGGTGTGTGTGTGTGTGTGTGTGTGTGTGTTATGTCTACGATTAGTGCATGTACGGTGTGTGTATGTGCTTTTCTTTTCTTCATTAGCATCACGTGTGACTGCATCCGAATGCTCTCCTAATTATCACGTGGAGAAGGTGGAAATCAGCTGTGAAGCAGAACTTCAATTGATATTCAGACGCTTTTGTTTTTCAAGTCTGCCTTTTCCTGGGCAAGTGAGTGGGCACGAGGTTTTGCGTGCATAAAAGTGTGTGTGTGTGTGTGTTTTTTTGTATGTGCGTGTGTATTCTCCGTTTTGTTATCCTATGCGATCCGGTCTGACTGCGCTGTGAAGTTTGTTACATGTAAAGCGCGAGCCTTCGAGGCAACACGAGTGTCTCGTTGGCATATGCTAGTTTAAACAAGACCCTCGGGCCTGAAAACACAGTACACAGGAGGACGCCCTTATTTTCCACTCTTCAAAGAAATGAACTTCAGCTGGAAAATAGAGCGTATTACAGATAGTTCAGCTGTGCCACACGCACCCCGTCTCCAAGTCCGATTCGGCTCCGCCACTTCCACCGGGAAGTTTGGGGAGGGCTGTGTGCGTGCCGCAATAGCACCGATCCGTGTGGGTTGTCGTCTCCCGAAGCGAAGATGATGTTATTACCGGACAGATATAATCAACGGAGCGGGCTGGCGCCCTATTGAATTATGGGGAACTGTACAAGGGTGCATTACTTATTTGGGGAGTTTAGATGGCCTCGTATGGAGGGCGAGAATAGAGATGTTATGAATCACGTTTGCTGACTTTTCTGGGTCGAATTTGTGTCCTGATATTTGTGTCACAATTCTTTTTTTTTGTCTTCTTCCCCAGAGCACAAAACCGGAGAGAGAGGTTTCTGTGGAATCAGTGAAATGCTACGTAGGCCTGAGACGAAAACTGAAACCGCCGTACAAGTAAGGATTCTTTTTTAGACATGAGGGAAAAAGACACGTGGGACCTGAGATTCATGCCATTTTTGTGCCGTATTATGCTGTTCTCATGATAATATAACAACTGCACATACAGTATTTAATGACTTGAACTGAAATGCTTCTGACAAGAAACTGAGACGCAAAATGAGCTTGGCCGTATCCCAGTTCACAATCTTTTCTTTCATAAGGAATTCGTTTTTGGAGATTAATTTTAATTTTCATGTTATTAATTAAACGTTAACATGAATCCCATGCAGTAATTACTGTTATTGCCAGAAAAGTCCGTCATGCCTTATTTTTAAAGATCAATTTCTCTTAGTTCATTAGTAAAGCGTAATTGAACATTATAGTGGAAATGACTGAAAAGATATTTTTTACATTTCCTTATATAACCCAATTATAGTTCACATTAATTAGATTTTTTTTTTTTTTTTACACATGAAAAATAATTTCCATTCATTTTGTGTGGAGATTGAACATGACAAGTAAGTCAGATTCATGATTAGTTTTTTAAAACTCCAAACAGCAAGATCGGGCGGCGCGGTGGGCGGAGTGGTTAGAGCCGCCGGGTCGGCCGTAGGGCCTTTCTGTGTGTTCGTGTGGGATTTCCTCCCAAAAAAAAAGCCCCGCCTTGCGTCCAGCGGTTCAGAAAATCAATCAATGAATGAATGAACAGCTAAATCATTTTTGGATGTATCCCCATCTTGGTTTTTTATTACTTGGTAAACTTCACTGTCTCTTGCCAGAGATGATCAGTCTTCAGTGACTTACAATAACAGAATTGCTTCAGTGTAATTGGATTCTAACACATACAAACGATCCGTTTCGTCCCGATAGGATCACGGATTCATAGCTCTGCTTTATTTGAATCGTTATTTTTTTTTGCAGCAGCAGTTCAGAACGTCATCATTTTCATCCGTTTCTGCATGAATGCGAACATAACAAAACCCATAGAGACAAATCTGAAAGCGTAGCATGCTCTTCGCATGTCAGTGGGGAGGAGAAAAAGAGGATTGGAAGTAAACGGTGATGGAGTGATTAAAGGGAAAATTGATCTGAGGCACCGAGTGCACTGAAGAGTGAGAGAAATAGCGAGAAGGAGAGAGAGAGAGAGGGAGAGAGAGAGGGAGAGAGGGGGAGAGGTGTAAGGGAGGGCCAGTGTTGGTTAATTTTTTGTCTGGAGTACAGAAATATTAGTTGAAAGAGGCTGTGAGAATGTTGCATTGAAGAAGTCTGTGACCGCCATGTCAGTGAGATAGTTGCTGGATAGGAGAAGCTCACGTTCACCTTGAGGTATTCTTGATGCTTTTTGGTTTCTTTAAATTCCACGTGAGTCAATGGGCTTGGCATCGATTTTTAAATCGACCAGGAACTCATTTATGTCACCAAGAGATTGACCACTGCCTCATTTCATTTGGCTTCCAGACTTTGAGATTTGTGAAAAGTTAGTCAAGGCTGAAGCCTCGTAGACTGTCTCCCATTTTAATAAACCCACAGCGCCCAAATAACCTGAAACTGGACCTGAACTCACAACAGTTTCTCCATCTCTGTCCACAGTTTCATCAGAATGCTTCATATTTGTCCCAGATTTCATCACTTAAAAAAAAAAAAAAAAAAGCAAAAAGTCTACATGGAGATTTACTGTCTAAATCTCAAATCAAAAATAGCCAGACTAGTTTTTGCTAGTTTGATGGTATGGGATTTGTGATTCGCCATATCCACAGCATCTGCACGACTTTCTCGCCCGGCCCGTTGGGCTTGAGGAAGCGGCGCGGTGTTGTTCCTCGGTGTGTTGCGCCATTTGGAGTCCATTAATATCATGTGATGAACTCTTGCCGCAGAGCAGAGTGCAGGGAGGCCTTTTCTTTAGCCGGAGTGTTTATTCCACCCACCAGCTCTTTAAACTGCATTTAGGTCTTATTTAGGCCGCCGTGCGGAAAGCTGAGCTGAATTTTACGGTTGCTTTAGTGCTTTTGCAATCCTCCAGGGGTCACGTTCTGTGACTGGTGGAAAGAGTAGCGAATAGACTTGAATCGATATGGGGGTCCTTGGTGAAATGCTGGGAAAGTAAAGGTTGGTGTGCTTTTTGTCCCTCTCTCCCTCCCTCCCTCTCTCCCTCCCTCTCTCTCTCTCTCTCTCCCTCTCTCTGATTCTCAACAGTTGGGGCTTTACTGTTTACACTCAAAAACAGCAATGGTAAGAGCTTTTCATTTTAAAACGACTGCAGATCCAAAGACGTTCACCTACCGCAGCCGTGGCATTTTAATCATCTATTTTGATTATGGCAGTGATATTAAATTCCGACCTTGTCTCTCCTCCATAAGGTATTTTTGCACTGAAGAAAAAGAATCTCAACTCAACTGGGTTACGGCCATTATCCGTAACAAGGTGAGTCTATTTACGCCGTCACCTTAACTCAGTTACGCTTACGCCGTTTCTGTGAACGTTACCGTTAACACGAACGCGCGACTTATTTTTACTACACCGTTTCTGCTCAAGAAAAATACGCGTCCTCCCCGTGCGACTAACGTGACGGAAAACAGTTGCGTGCATTTTTATTTTTATTTTTTTGGGGGGGGATTTCGTTCCCCCGCTCCCAGCTAAAACGGATATCTACGTGAATAAGGAGAAAGTTTTTCCAGGTCATTCTGTGCCAGCATAAATCACATTATCCGGAAAAGTCTTTTAGCAGAAATAAGGTCATGTACACTGCCACAATCGCGCTGGCTCCATCACCCTCTTTCTCCCGGCAGCTGAGCGCAGCTCCAGACCGAAGCCCTGAGTCAGCTCACCGTGCATTAATAATAGAAAGGGAGGGCACACATTGGCGGAGAGGCTAGCAATGATTTAGACGTTGTCTAGGGGCCCTCCTCCTCCTCCCCTTCCTCTTTCCTTGCCCAAGTGCTTCTGTCTTATCTGCCTCCCTCAGGTCTCTTATTCTACTCCGAGCTTTTGTCCTCCATTTTGTGGCTTTGTCCAGATATCGAGATACGGCGTTTAAAAAATAAAGAGCTCTGAATGCTTTTATGGGAAATCTCTTAAGTGTTCATTAGATTTTTCTCTAAAGCAGAGACAGACAGATAGATCCACGGGCAGACGGAAAGCCGTGCGTGCGTGTGTGATCTTTTGATACTTTTATAAGCCTGTTAGCTAATCTTTCTTGCGAGGACAGTGGGTGTCGGAGCCAACCTCGCGAGCCGATTAATTGATACTCGCGCACCGCGCAGAAGCACTTTCGCGTTCTTCCTCTATCTTTTTAACCATCGTTCTTCCGAGCCGCGGTTTCCATAGAAACAGGAGAGGAGCCGTTGGAGAAGAGGTATGGGTACAGGTGCACAAGCCCTTCCGTTGCTAAAACGGGGACGTAGACGCCAAGAACAGGATCATAGACCAGCGAGTCACAGCGAAAAGTACAAGCTGTCTTAGCGAGAGAGAGAGCGGGAGAGAGAGAGAGAGAGGGCGTTCCGGTCGCTCAGATACCGGGTGCAGGATGTTCCGGCACGAATGTTGTGGCTCCATCATTAAGATCCTAAAGTTGCTTTTTGTTCCGACTGAGTCTTTAATGAAAACGGGAGAGTTTGTCAAAACGTCCTCGTTTTCTTATTCCCCGTCTTAAGTTTTAAGACGCGGAACATTTTGCCCGGCCTTCTCCACTCCAATCTGGAGGGTCAAACACCAAACACCGAGCGTCGAATTACCTCCTCGCTCTTAATACGCTTACGTTCATGAAAGGCTTTTTATTTAACTAATTGGTGGAAGCGGGAGGGGAAACAGGTAGCCCTCCAGGGCTGGAGTTTGATTCCCCCAGCTTAAAGGAATGCTTACTCAGAGACGTTAATTGGCTGATGGTTAATGAAAGCTAGAGGGGACCAATCAGTGTCATCTCATTTACATAATGATGAAAGGATGGTTCTAGCTTTCATTTATTATTAGCAGTGCTACCTAGAAACGTTTGGCAATAGCCAGGTTTCCATCCAAGGAGTTTTTGCGGAAAAATATTTAGCGCTTCAAATTTTTTTACCGATATAGCTGATGGAAATGCTAATTACTGATATTTTTCCGTTTAATTTAGCGCATAACTTCTATATCGATACTTCAGATGTCGCAAAGACTCCTTTGGAAACACTTTTTGTCGGGGGAAAAAAGGGCTTTAACGCCAATAAATGTGTCACATGATACATTTTCATCACGTGGGTTTCGTCGCACTGGGGTACTCTCTTCGAGCTCTAGGGCTATCAGACAAGCAACTGCTTCATTCTGCTGTCGTCTTCGGATATTTTGTACAATTCCAATTATTTGTGAAACCGAAATAACAGTAAGCTGGCAAATTTCAAAAAACCGTCTGAATAATCTCTCCATCACTTTGTTTCTTTGTTTAGTGGAGGGGGGTGTCACGTGGAAAACAAAAGGTAGATCATTTGCGACATACCCAAAATTACGTATGGAAACGGCTCAAGGGCAGATTTTTGTTTGCGATACACCAAAACCTATGCGACAGTTCGTTTTGGGGGGGATGACGTCATCACGCACACCGTTTTATCGATAAAAAGCCAGTTGGATGGAAACAGGCTGGAGACAGCAAATTTCACACATTTTTTTTACGCATATTCTGTTTGTCGATAACAAAACGTCGCAAAAAAACTGGATGGAAACTTGGCTAATGAGATGAAGAAAAAGAAAGTATCGGATACCTTAAGTCTTGCTTTGGTATAACTTGCTATGTTTCTCTAGCATGGCAGAGACTTGTGGCCTACATGCCAAGAGAAGAGAAAGACTTCGGTGCAGCAGGGATGCCGAGACCGAGCTTCTCAACAGGGGCCAGAGAGTACAATCAGAAAACTCAGCAAGGAGGTCAGCATCGAAAAACCACCGGACTGTCGGGGACACATTTGAACATGCCACTGTCCATACTGAAACTGGCTACAGAAGTTTTAATTTGGTTGAATTGAAGTTTTAAGTTACTTTCATGGCGTTTTGGTCATTCATGTTACGTTCTCGGTGGTTCTGTGACGGAAACGAATCACAGCCATATGACATAGTCAGAAAATCAATATTAGAATGCCATGATCTACACAAATCAGCCGTAACGTGATGACCACCGACAGATAAATTCTATAACATTCGCCAACGGTGAATTAAGAAGAGAATTGTGAAGTTTTGTTCTTAAAAACCACGTTTTCACCCCGATTTTGACGTTCACCGATGTTTTCTTAACTTGAGATTTGTTTCGAGCTAAGAACAGAATCTGCAAATTGGGGTGTGCACTCGTATGCATTATTACCTGCCTGTTTGTGCCAACTTTAGCTTATTGGTTTTTCGACATTTCTACAATTGTATAATGTTCACTTATTCATTCGTCATCCGAACCGCTTCATCCCAACTGCGGTGGCGGTGGAACCGGAGCCTATCCCGGCAACACACCGCAAACGCACACACACACACACACACACACACAATCGCACTCACATTTACATCTTACGGGGCCCATTTAGATTCCCCAATTAACCAAAACTGCAAAGAAAGGAAAACGTGACGCACAAGTGAAGCGAAGGTTGGCCCATTTTCTCCAGTCCGACAGTAGACCTATCATAGCTTTAGATTTACAGCACATAGCAGAAGCTTTTCTCCAGAGAAACGCACGTCAGTACTTTGTAGTCCACATCTGTTCTTCGAACATGTAAGACTAGACTTAAAATCAACAGCTGCTGTTCAAGTAAGTCACCGTCTGCAAAGTTACACACCTTAACAAACCCTGTCAAAGAAAGTTCAAAGTTTATGCACAGACGACAAGAACACATGGCTGAAAGCTAGTGGCTTACGTGCCCCAATTTTTTCAAATTTGTTTTATTAAGTAAAATTAAGGACCCCCGGGTCGGCCGTGGGGCCTTTCTGTGTGTACACGATCTCCCCGTGTTCGCCTGGCTTTCCTCCAGGTGCTCTGGTTTCCTCCCACGGTCTAAAAGCATGCTATATAGGTTAACTGGCAACTCTAAATTGGCCCCGTAAGGTGTGAATGTGAGTGTGATTGTGTGAATGTATGTGCCCTGCTGTGTGTTGCTGCCTACCCAGGGTTGGTCCCCACCTTGCGCCTGTAAGTTCCCGGGATATTCCCGGTCCTCCTTCGACCCCAATAGGGATTAAGCAGTCCGGAGAATGAATGAATGAATGAATTAGTGTTAATTTTGTCGCCCGTTTTTTAATTTAGTCTTAGTCTTGTGTCAAAGTTCCTTATTAGTCTTAGTCATATTTAGTCATTCAGATGTCAGTTTTTGTTAGTCATGTTTTAGTCATGTTAGACTAAAAGTCTCAACATTTTAGTCTAGTTTTAGTCAAATGAAAACTCAAGGTATTTTAGTCAAGTTTTCATTCAAACATTTTAGTCTTTTCTATTTTTTATTTCAGAGATGATTTTTGTTTATCATTCCAGTTGAATTGTACGGAAGCCCATTTCCGCCACTAAAAGAAAAAAATCCGAATGAAAAAAAGTCGAAATTACGAGATAAAAAGTCACAATTATGAGATAAAAAGTCGAAATTATGAGATAAAAAGTCATAATTATGAGATAAAAAGTCGAAATTATGAGATAAAAAGTCATAATTATGAGATAAAAAGTCACAATTATGAGATAAAAAGTCGAAATTACGAGATAAAAAGTCATCATTATGAGATCAAAAGTCGAAATTATGAGAAAGGAAGTGCGCATGCGCGCCAGTGGTGCTAAACTTGCCGAAGTCTCTTGCAGAGGCAACTTGTGAATCTGCAAGCAAATTTGCATTTGTTGTGAAGCCACGTTTAAAATAGTCCTTGATGTATTTACAATCCATTTGAATCCGAAGTCAAGCCAAAAACGTCAAGTTTGCATGTGCAAGTGACAACGGCAGGTTTAGCAAAACTGGCACGCATACGCACTTCCTTTCTCATAATTTCGACTTTTTATCTCATAATTTCGACTTTTTATCTCATAATTTGGACTTTTTTCTTTTAGTGACGGAAATGGGCTTCCATAGAATTGTGTTCCACACCGCTAAAATATTGATTAAGTGTAATAATAACCTCTGCCGCAAGTAGTTGCATGTAGTTTTGCGGCCGAAGGGGCGCAGGAACACGACGTAGACGAACTGCTGGCGCAAACACATGACAGGGGGTCTGGTGGTAGACGAAAGCGAGGTGGGAGTTTTTGTTTCGTTTTTATTTCCTGCAAAACATTTTAGTCTCGTTTTTATTCGTAAACAATAAGGCACATTAACACAGTCTTAGTCAGTGTTTTTAGAACATTGGTGCAGTCTCGTCATCGTCTCGTCTTAGTCGTGGGAAAGAGGGTCGTTGACGAACACATTTCGCCTCTGACGAAATTAACACTAGAACGAATGAAAGTAAAATACGTAAATGATTCCCGAAGTGCTCCTTGAAAAAGTGGGTCTTCAGACGATATTTGAAGACAGAAAGGGACTGCAGTTCTGATAGCCAGAGGAAGTTGGTTCCCCCACTGCGGAGCCAGGACTGAACAGTCTTGAGAGATGTGTACTTCTTTTGGGAGGCAAAAGCTCGAGACGAGCACTGTAGGTAAAGTAGTAAAGGGTGCTGTATGGCAATTTAAGAAAATGCTACTGATAATTCTTCAGAGAGGTGAAAAAATACACACCAAGATGGTGTGACCTTCTCAGTGTCATAATGTTATGGCTGATCGGTGTATTTTAGGCGTGGTGTAACGAAAACAAGATTGAACTGATTTTCTTTTCACCCCCCAACCTGCAGGATAACAGAATGGCTACCACGAGTGTCACTTCTGACAAGCTGAAACCCTTCGATGAAACTGATTATAAGCAGAAAATCTCTCTGCTAGAGGACGGCTTAAAATACAATGACCAGAAAGGGGATTTAAGATCAGGACTGAAAATGCCTGCCAGCAAAGGAGCCCTCCCCGACTCCAGAGACAGAACGTCCGCCGCCAGACCAACACAACCTCAGTGTGCACCCTCACAGCAGCCAGATCCAATTAACCAGACCAAACCGGCATCAAAGAAATTTGTGGGAGTCCAAGGACAGATGCCCCGCAACCTGATCCACGAACTCAACACAGTCCTCAACCAAACGGGACGGACTCCGAGAGCAGGAAGCTGAAAGGTTAGGAGAGGACTCGTGTGAAGAGAATCTTTTGAGTGAAGACGAAGGAAAGTCTCACAAGTTGGAGGTCATGAGAGCAATGTCTAAAATCGTAGAGCTCGAGACCAAACAAAGCTGTAAACAATTAAATATTTATATCTCACATCTTTAAACAGCTCAGACCAAAACCCCTTCCTCCTAAGATTTTCTCCAGCCTCAGAAAGACCTCTGACCAGCATGCAGCTAGTTTATACACTGGTCCTGGGCCGTGTTGGTCATGAAAGTATCAACAATGCTCTCACGTAGAGGTATAGGTCAAATATCAGATGGGTTTATGGGAACATGGACTCACCGACCCCTTTAAGAGAAACACCTACATCATGCACTCGACTGCCAGTTTTTTGGTATGCCGTGCTTGTAGATGCACTTTACTGTGAGTCTTGTTACTATATCTATTGTTGGTCAGTTTCTCCCCAAAAAGGCCACTGCTGATCAGATATTTGGGAACAGCAAATATTTGGGAAGCAGATTTGCTTATATGAGCAAATTATCCTTGTAGTCTATAATCGACCAGTAAACCCGTGCTTAATGATGGCAGTCTGTGCAACGGAAAAAGCAGAGGTGTGTATGAGTTCTGAAGGTGTAGGTGTTTCTTCTAAAGTGGTGGTGGTGGTGGTGTGTGTGGAAGCTTTAACCATGATCAGTTCAGACTTTTGTCTGTCTGTCGGAGACTTTTAGATGACAAGTTATAATACATTTTGCTTCAGTGTTACGTACTCCTTTCTGACTTGCTCGATGCATTTGTCAGACAACAATATAAATCCATAAACATAAAACCACTCCATTATATCTACCCACATGTATTATTTAGAATGGATGCGTTCCTTTAGTGCAATAGTTTTTTTCCCCCCCTCACTTCTTCCAGTATTAATATTTCCACCAGTCGTTTTTGGGCTGCGACGAGAGGTATGTCCTGTTGTGTTGTGTAACGGTAATAGGACAGGATTCCAGAAGTCTCCGTTAAATAATGAATGTTCGTTTGAGAGGGTAGGCACCGGCTTTTGTTGCCTGGTTTGCTTCAAATATTCATCAGCGTTTAATGCGGATGACGCATCACTTAGCTGCTCTCTGCTTTCCGTGTTCTTCTCAAATATTCTAATCGTGCACTCAGCACCGTTGTCAAAGCCTGTAAAATGCTAAAAGACTCTATGTGACTTTGTATAAATAAATTAAGCTAAAAGTTCCTCCTCTAATATTATAATGTATGCTAATGCCGCACAAATGTAATTTTCCCCCCTTCCGAGTAAAATGTCAGCGCTCTCTCTCGGTGTGGATCCTGAATGCGAAATCGTTTTAGCTTCGTTCTACCTGAACGACGCCTGTCCAAGCAAGTTTGTGTCTGCTGTGCATTGTTTGCGATCGTAACGTCTGTACTGTAGAGCAGATAAGAATGGGATATTATTTGGACATGGTGAGTGCAGCCCCCGATCAGCCAGAGAGGTTTGTGGGACACACCTGCTCTATTCTCTTCTTGATTTTCCTTTGTTAGAATTAATTAGCGTAGATATAAATGACGACAGTGAGACTTTTGACTCCTCGAGCACAGCCAGATGTCAAGATGTTGAAGTACAAAGGAATTTGTCACTTTTGTGCTCCTGTCACACAGCGGAGTGAGTGTGTGTGTGTGTGTGTGAGTGTGCGTGTGTGTGCGTGTGCCTGCATCTTCATTCTAAGCCCTGCAATGAACAGGTGTCCTCACAAAGACAGGAAGACTGTTAGATGTAGGGATGACAGTTGGCTGATTACCATATGGAAAAGTGTCAATTAAATTTTATATATATATATGATAGGGTTTTAACATTTTGCCGTACAGGTTAAAATTAGCGTTTCATTTAGATTCACAGGATAAGATCAGAGAGTATAAAGTTATATGTAGAAAATGACCGAAAATTAGCGGCAGGGTTAAGTTGAGGGTTAGGGTTTAGAATGAATTTAGCAATTTCCCGCCAATTTTATGGTTAGGATTAGTGTTTACAGTTCCGTTTGCAAATTTAGAGTCTAAGTTAAGGTTAGGGTTGTGCTTTAGGGTTCATTTACAAATAAGATTTAGAGTTAAATCTCCAGGAATGGTTAAGATTAAGAGAGGAGTTTTAGAACGTCACAGGTTTTAGTTTTGACATTTACCCTAACCGTTATAAAAATAGAATAATCAAGCTGTGAGTATGTTACAGAGTATGCATGTGAAATCTGTGTCTTTCATGGGTGTTTGTCTCTTATTAACACTTGACTTCATTGTCTGCAGCTTGGTATGAAGCACCGATATTTCCCCTCTGAAAGAGACCATATGGCAGGTGATAAGCGAGGCAGAGAGCTGATGTGATTAAAGGTGTTAGGTATCCCACTTTGACTTTGCAGCACAAAGAAGGTGGCGGATCATTTATGTACAATCCTTTACATACGTACAGTTTATATACAGATATATATCTTTATTGTGAATCAGAAAATGTCAATCATAGTCAATGTTTTTCAGTCTTTTAAGAGAATAATTCTTGATTTGAAATCAGTAGACTACAAATGTGCTCAAAAAATCGTGAAAGGGCAAACAAGTGAAAGTGAGTGATTATTTGTCATTGTGAACACTACACACCACAGCGCACCACAGCGAAATGTGACATCTGCATTTGACCCGTCCGTGAAGGAGCAGTGGGCAGCTAACAAGAGCAGCGCCCGGGGAGCATTGCTTGGGAACGGTACCGTTCTCATGAGTACCTCAGTGGTAACTTTACCGGTCCTGGATTCGAACCTGCGACCTTCTGATCACGAGGCGAACACCCTACCGTTACACCACCAACTGCCTTATCACCGTTTATTGTTTAAATATACCATTACCCACTATATTTAACATCAATATAATCATATATATACCAAACGATAATAATCCACAACAAATCTACACTGTGTATATTTTCACAGTTGTTCTATATACTTTTGGGGTGTTAAACATCAATAGAGGACAAGAGTGTGTTCCACTGAGAAGTTTACACCGCACGCAAGGGCTTCATCTGTACTTTTATTACATTCCTTGCTCACCGAACCATACAAGTTGGCTTTTTTGTTGAACCAAAGTCATTTCAAATGATCATTTATCTTAAATTGATCAGTAACTGAAATGTTCGACTTTCCAAACCAACGGGCCTTATATGCAGCAGAAGTTCTGCATTCGTTAAACAGGTGACTTCTAGTAACTTTGCCGATGGCGGGGAACCTCTCTGTCTGTGGTTACTTTCACAACGCAAACTTACTTACACAGATACATTCAACAAATGGCGTTTTACAGCAGATGTCTGCAGGAGCTCCCCCGCATCTCTGCATCTGATGTCCACCGCAAGTCGTCAGCACCAGACAGCAGATTGGACAAAGGTTTTTTGGTTAAATGCCTCCTCTTACATTGACAGTTATGAGGTTAGGTTGTTATCAGCTAGCTAACGTTACCCGTTTTCTGTTGGTTGATTGAAGAACGTGTCTCTGGTAACGCTGGTCTCTGATTTACGTCAATTATGTAGTTTGTCACAATCAACCAAGCACAACTTAACAAAACCCTTTTTTCACCCTAAAAGTACGTCTGAGCTGACATAAGTGTAGCGATATAGTACTAACGCTAACCAATTGTAACGTCAGCTGGAAGAGACTGGTGTTATTGACCGTTTGTTTCATGTGGTTTGTTCTGACTTTTGATGAACGTTGTCACTCAATTTTCACCAGTATCGAACAAAGACAGGATGACTATATTTCAGCATTCTCGACGTGATTATGATTTTGAAAAAAACCCAAAAAACCCACTAATACTATTATTGACTTAAGAACTTATTAACTTTTTTATTTTTAAATTTATTATTATTATTTTTTGGTTTGATATTATTACCCCACCCCAACCAGGGAAACCACTGTCATTCACCAGACGCACACCGAAGTGTAAAGTTGAAGTATCTAACTCTGTTTTCCAGTTTGAACATGGTGATGACCATGCAATGTTATGGTTCTACTGCATGCGAGTCACAAGAAGCATCCAGAAGACCCAAGGCTGTAAAGTTTTATGCAGATGGGTTTAGTAAGGAACTGATCAGAGAAAGACAGACGTAGGAGAGAGAGAGAGAGCAATGAAAAGACAATCCTTCTTAAAAGATAAGCACGACACTGGGGGAACCACCCCCGAGAACATTTCTGCTGCAATCTCTCAATTTTGAAGCGTGTCCTGTTCTGGTTGAGGGCCAAACTCTACTCTTGGGTCACTTCTGCAGGTAAGTGGCCTCTCTAGATTTAATAGCAGAGTATGTGTTTTATTTGACCTATGAATGTAAGTGAAATTAGACATATACAATATTTACACATATTTACTGTACTTATATTATAGGACTACTTTGAAAATGTTTCAACATACATTTATCATGTTTGTTAGTTTTTGCAGTTTGGCATTCCGAGCTTCACTGTTTGCTTTCTTTCTGTACACTCACTGGCCACTTTTTATTAAGTACATCTTGCAAGTACCAGTGTGAGTGCAGTGCAGCTTGCGTTGCCTCACTAGCCTCGAACTCCAAAGATTCTTTGCACGCGACACGTATCCAGAAAAGAGTCTTGAGTCTTGAGGTTTCTTTCGTTGTCTTTTTCTTTACTACAACTTAGACTGTTACAAGCAAAAGATCAATCCGTAAGACTACAAAGATACTTTACGTGACGGTCAAAAAACTGTAACGCTCCTGAGTTCTCAGCTCTAAGACAGTTCAATACAATACTAGTTCTATACGTTCTTGCATCTTCATATATATTTCAGGATCCAATCAGATTACGGCACGTAAGGCACGTATTACTTTTATTGTTACATACTAGTACATTTAACGTGTATACGTATTAATATAATTCTATTACGTAACACTGTACATGGAAAGTTATGGAAAGTTCCAGAAACGTATCTCTACTTTCTGTTGCAAATAATTATAAAACATTAAATCTAAATATTCACACATTCATGCACACAAAATGGCTCCAACAACCGGGTTGCCTTAATTCCTTCTGGCGGAGATTCAACAAGTTGTTAGAAAAATTGCTCAGAGATTTCGGTTCATATTGACGTGTCAGCATCATGCAATTGCTGCAGATTTGTCGGGTACACGTCCGTGATGCCAGTCTCCCGTTCTACCACATCCCAAAAGTGCTCTGTTGGATTGAGATCTGGTGACTGTGGAGGCCATTGGAGTGCAGTGAACTCACTGTCATGTTCAAGAAACTGGTTTGAGATGATGTGCGCTTTCTGGTGTAGTGCATTATCCTGCTGGAAGTAGGCCACACTGTGGTCATAAAGGCATGGACATGGTCAGCAACAATACTCAGTTAGGCTGTGGCGTTTAAACAACGCTCAATTGGTACTAAGGGGCTCAAAGTGTGGCAAAAAAAAAATCCCCCACACCATTACTACACCACCACCAGCCTGAACCGTTAGGGTTCGGGTCATCCTTTACGGTTTGTTTACAAATAAGGTCTGAATGTTGCAGCTGAAATCGAGACTCGTCAGACCAGGCAACATTTTCTTGTATTGTCCAGTTTTGATGAGCCTGTGCAATTGTAGCCTCAGTTTCCTGTTCTTACCTGACTGGAGTGGCATCCAGTGTGGTCTTTTGCTGCTGCAGCTCATCTGCTTCGAGGTTTTACGTGTTATGCATTCAGAGACGGTATTCTGCATACCTTGGTTGTAATGAGGGATTATTTGAGCTACTGTTGCTTTTCTATCGTCTCGAACCAGTCTGCTCATTCTCGTCTGACATCAACAAGGCATTTTTGTCCGCACAACTGCTGCTCACTTGATATTTTCCCTTTTTCGCACTGTTCTCTGTAAACCCTAGAGATGGTTGTGTGTGAAAATCCCAGTAGATCAGTAGTTTCTGAAATACTCAGACCAGCCCTTCTGGCACGATAAGCCATGCCAAGTTCAAAGTTCCTTAAATCCCATTTCTTCCCCGTTCTGATGCTTGGTTTGAACAGCTTGTCTTGATCAGGTCTAGATGCCTAAATGCGTTGAGTTGCTGCCTTGTGATTGGCTGATCAGCTGTTTGCGTCAACAAGCAATTTAATAGGCGTATCTAATAATGTGGCCCGTGAATGTATATCTTAATAGGTGAATGAGTATTGCTGCACGTACGTTAACGCACACACCCAGACCTCTAGACCAGACTTGCTATAAAATAGTCATGCAATTCGAATCTGATCCAACAAAACTAGATCTTTAAAAACATCGCCTTGGAAAATTCAATTTAACCAAAAAATGAAGCTCGTATGATTCAAATATTTGCTCATAAAAGATGCAGAGTGTATCTGTAAGCCATTATTATTGGGAGACTTGTGTTTGTTCAAGCGCAGGCCCTTCCTTGCACACTTATTATAGATGGAGGAGGAAAAATGGCCAATCTCCAACACACAAGCCACTGAGTAAATGGCACGCCTCCCGATGTCATCATTTATTGATGGGTCTCAGTTGGTTCCGCCCATATTGGATAGTCTGCTGAGTTAAGTGTAAATAAACCAAGACTGTGTGTTTTTTACATCAAAGACATGGGAAAAGGCCTGAGGGGAAGTTGCAGGTGTTAGAGTATAAATGTTGAATGGCCCCAAATGCTTAATGAAACCTTTATAAGTTTGTTTAACTAAAGATTTTTCCCGCTTACCAAAGACAGAAAGACTGCAGGACTTCATGGTGAATTCTCTTTTTTTATATTTCATAACAAGCTGTGATACTTCTCTGCCTTTATAAAATTTATACAGAACAAAACGCTGCACGGAGAAGTTTGCTTTGTTGATAAAAACTTTTGTCTTTTGTAAATGTAAACCCTATTACTTCTGCTGTGCGTGGGCTCGAGCGTGTGGATGTTTGTGTGCCTTTTCACGCGTGTTGAAGCAGCTCGATTCTGTCTTTTCCGGAGTGGACAGACACGCTCGATGCAATCAAGTTTGGACGAACGTGCCCATGGCGCAAACAGAGCCAACTTTTTCCTCCCCTACACCTGGATATCGGCCACTCGAATTCGGCACACAACTTAATCGGCACCGTTGCCGGCCTGAAGCTAGTGGGCTGAAATTACCGCCGCGCTTCGGCCAATACGAGAGGCCCCCGGAGACGATGTTTTGAAGCGATACGGCGGTGCGAGTGGAATGGAATGGCACAATCTTACCGCCAATTACTGCGAATTGCGTTCATCACGTTCTGTTTGTTTGTCTGATCCAGTTATGGCCTGATATGGTAATTTACTCCATTATTCATACTCCATGGAATTGTCTGTCTGGGTCTCCCAAAACGCCTTTCTCGGCTCCCAAAGGTTAAATACCCATTGTTGGATTATGCAGTGAGGTACGGCTAATCAAGATGTAGGCCGGCCATGAGGAAAGCCAGACAACATATGTGTGCCGGCAAACGGATAATGAGCGATATTCACTCTGAATTACTCGCGGGTGGTTATTCACGGGTGGGATGAGATTTGGGGGTGTTATGAATCATTATGAGGTTTATCGTATCAGGATTAATAAGCTTGATGTTATCACGCCATTTGTTCATTTGGCACAGGACACACAATTTTGTATCATAATATGCAGTGCCGCAACACCCCACCAATACCACCACCGCCGCCGCCGCCGCCGCCACCCCGTCCTATTACGCCTTTATCTGATGTAAATATAGCGACCCTTGTTGGATGGCAAGATGTCTGATTGGCCGCGTAACGACTATAGCGGCTAATTAGCGGCTGAAAGACAATGCGGGGTTGATGCGAGATAATCTATGATCACACATGGAAAAAAGCTCACAAAGAGAGGAGGCGACAAAAGCGTAAATGGTGTGTGTGTGTGTGAGAGAGAGAGAAAGACTGACACAGACAGCAAGCTTGGAATTAAGACAGAACAAAGAGTTTGAAAGTACAGGCTGAACATTTAAGGCACTACAATTAACCAAACTGTAGATACAAAGACAAAGGTTATGAGGAAGATTTCTTTGGAAACAAAAACTTTCTATAATGCTGAATGTCTTAACAGCATACGTTTGTGGAGAATTATTTCATCTGAATTGAACGAGCTTGGCTAGACACAATTGTCATATACTTATTATGGTTTTTTACCATCACGTTGATGCTGCTTTTAGGACTTTGTCAATTTTCAAAACCCAAGACACAACGCACACCCGTTGATCAAAATGCACCATTTCTTTTCTAAACTTTTTCCAATTGCTTAGAATACAATACACATTATCCAAAGATTATTTGTTCATTAAACTGAAAGTATTAGTTCAACATGATTTTGCCGTTTCAAAATGCAGCTTACACATTGCATTGTAAGCGAGTGAATTAACGTGAGCGATTATTTGTCTTTGTGAGCATGGCCCAGTGCACCGGAGCAGTGCTTGGGGTGGGTGCCTTGCTCTTGAGTACCTCAGCGGCACCTTTACTGATCCAGGGTTTGAACCGGCGACCTTCACACCACACAGCCAACCCTTATCTTGGACTGTATTCATGCAAGATGTTTTAATTGAGATCCGTTTCTGAAAGAAAGGCTAAATAACCTGTATGTACGTTAGAGAATTAGAAATATACTTTAATAAGTAACGTGAGCATTGTTAACTTCCTTCACATTGCAGCTGGAACTGTACCAGAACTGGGAGTTGGATGTGAAGCAACACTCATACAGTATATTACATTACATGCTGCACCTTCCCGTATGAGTTCCAGTTACCAAGTACCCAAACAGCTATGGTTCTTGCTAACTCTTTGGTGGCAGTTGGTGGCGTAACGGTAGGGTGTTCCCACCATGATCAGAAGGTCGCGGTTTCAAATCCAGGGCTGGTAAAGTTACCACTGAGGTACTCATGAGCAAGGTACCGTCCCCAGGCACTCCTCCCCGGGCGCTTGTTATCTGCCCACTGGTCCTTCACGGATGGGTTAAATGCAGTGGTCACATTTCGTTGTATATATTTTGTCTCATAAAATAAACCACAGCTGTCAAATATCCCCAATGCCGCAGTTAAGCGACGGTGCTTAAACGAAGCACTTTTAGACTGTGTGAACAGATTTATCTGATTAGTAGATGGAAAAGATATTTTGTTTATTTTGGAATACAAGAGCTCAAACACACCCTGCACTCGTTGTTTGATGAGATTGTGACGATGCTATTTGTTGCTGGTTCGGTTTCTCTCAGGCTGAGAGGAACAAGAACAGAACCCGAAAGTAAATTTCAGTTTTGGTTCCTAATCATGTTTGTTTTGGCATGAGAGTTGTGATGTTTTTGATTGTTCTCTCTTACTACAACTTTCCCCTCCATGAAAAAAGCTGCACTGAGACAAATGCATTAACGTCAGGGAAGCCCAGACTCCCAACGATAGCCATCAGAGCTGGGATTATTATTCATCACTATAGGACGTGTCCCAGTGGCAGGCCTCAGGCTGACTCTCATGGAGAACTCCACACTGTGTCAAAAAGGCTTTGTCAGTTGTACGGTTAGTTCGCTAATTGCCACATAGAGTGACACTCCATGACGCTACATTCGCTGTACCAGTTGAAGCCCAAAGGCTCGTCCATGTCCCATTATCGTCCAGGACTGAATTAAAGAGTGTGTTTAGCTTATTGAGTGCTGGGCCCAAATCGATAAAAAAGTCATATGCATTTTAATAGCAAGATAATACTGTAATGTAAACAAGTGTAAAATGTCAAAATCGTTATACAATCTTAACCTCGTTTCGATTACTCTCTCCCCGAATTACTGATAGGCCCTGACGAGGCCTCTGTTCGGGGAAGTGATGTTGAAAAGTTAAAATGCTTGTTAAAATGTTATTGCTGCATCTGCACCAGTAACAGTGACTCATGGGACTGGTGTAGCCTCCAACATCACTTTGTCACACTGACTGCATCCGAGATCCCCGTCAGTGCATTTGGCAAACAAACTCGGGCTGCATTTATTCTCTGCTGTATTCATGCTGTCAGATATTCGGCCATCACAGGCCTGACTAATGCTTTAACCTGATCTGTCAGAGCATTCATCACCATTCCCATTCTGCTTTTCCTCTCTCACTCTCTCGCTCCCGCCCTCTCCCTCTCTTTCTCGCCCACATTGTGGCAGAGAGGGGGGAAAAAAAAGCCTTTTTAGGACCTTTTGTTACACACCAGTAGTTTCTGAGGCAGAATGACCAAAGGCCAAAACTATTTCCCTGTCTTTCCTAATAAAAAAAAATGCAAAAACATTCTCAAAATATTTCTTCAAATCCTCCCTATTTTTGAATCGGCAACTCTCGGATTATGAACCAGGAGTCAAATTAAATTAGCATGTTATGTTTTTTTTTTGTAAAACCTTCCTGAATAGACCGTAGTTGTCTTTTCGGAAACCACAGTTATTTTTTTGTGCCAATGTGACTCAGAATTACTTCTTCTCTCTCTGGGCCTGCAATGTGAGTAAACAGTCTTGCCACTAATGAGACTTCTCCTCCAGTCTTAATTAGCATTAACCCCCACTGTTAACACCCAGACATGCTATCCAGGTCATAAACAAGCCAGGGACAGTGGCGACTAGGCTGTTGTTTATGGTTCAGTGTTTGTCAGATCTTAATGAATGGAGCGTTGGCGCTAAGGAAATGCTGTTGATTGGGTAATGGCCGAGATCTCATAGTCGCTTAATAATTGATGGCATGGTCTCGTCATAGAGGAGCAAGCGCATTGTCTGGTGTTGTCAGTGGCGGCATCGCCGTGTCGCACAGTGCAAAAGTTGGACACATTTAGCATTCAGGTCTACTTTAATTATCGCCCGGAACCTGCAGCGTGGTGCTAAATGGGCGCTTGAGTTCTCAAGTTTTGTTTGCCAGTGTCAAGACTCTTGACATGCAGAAGCATAAACTCACGCCTCGTGCGGCGCTATTTTGTCCTCCGCAATGGCATAATGAGATTTTCTCAAATTTCAGCATTACAATATTTATAAGAGGAAACGACGAGGGACAAAGGGAAGCCATCGATTAGACCTTTGCATGACAACTTGCGGGAACTGATTTATTTTTTTACTCTTGAGTATTTGTTTACTCTTGCCTAGCTCAAGCGCAAATAACTTGCTGGAGCTGGATGAGAAAGAACAGGTGATTGGTGGAGTGGTGGTGGTGGCCATCGATCATCTGTCCTAAAGTGCTTGCGAGGACATTGTGAACCGTGGACTAATAAATATATCTGATAAATATGACACCGTAGGTACACGGAAGAAAAGGGGGACGCAACCATCGCTTCAAAGCGGATGAGAAAGAAAAGGAAAGTGGAGTGAGTGGGAGATCAAAGTGAAATGGATGGGGAAAGAGAAGGAGAGAGAGAGAGAGAGAGAGAGAGAGAGTGAAGCTCGGGAATAGAAGGAAGCAGCACATGAAGGGAGAAAAGGAAGAGCTAAAATAAGGGAACGGGCCAATGATGGAAACTCTGGTGCCACTACGAGACAAATAACCCCAGCAGAGCGGCTCCTGCATTTATCAGAGCCTGGGCTCCAGCCTCTTATCTTAATGAAGAATTCTGTTGACACTCGGCTACCCATGTCTGCCCCTTCCTCCCCATAACTCTCATGGCTTTACACAGGAAATACATTAATAGATGAAACGAAAGCTGCTGAGTCATACAGATGTCCGCCACGCGGGGAGGCGCCAGCCTGCTGCTAACGTCGGCGGCTGTTTCTTACTCCTAAATGCAGCAGCAGCAGCAGCAGCAGCAACAACCGCACTTGGCCAGCACAATAGGGAGTGTTGAGAATGAGTCTCTCTAATTTTTCCATTCTGGGTTGCACGTGTAGCTTTTGTGTGCCACGAATGGAACTCGCCGGGTGCCACAAGCGGTAATCAGGCGGCCTTTATGCCTAGCGGTTGTCGTGTTTTCCCTCATTGTTCACTGCCAGCGGTGTCTCATGCACAATCATACACACACTCACACACACGCAAGCAGTTTTACACTTGCTAATATGAGTACAGGCTGTCCCTGGCCCCAAATCCTGTGTGATTGTGTTGTAGTAATTGGTTCATTTATTGCTATCCAGGAAGATGAGAAAGAGGGGAAGAAAAGCGCCGGCTTCTACAGAGTAACGGGATAAATGAGGGTGAATCAGGAAGATCAGTGCACACGCTACTCCGCAGAGAAACCAAGAGCTTACAAAGTCCTGTCTAATTAAAATCTACGAGTCTTTGCTTAGAGAGAATGAGAGAGGGTTGCGCAGGGCTGGAGCATGTAGTTCTGAAATGTGCAGTAAAAGAGCAAAACAAATTGAGTAACAACCCAAGCCATGGAGACCCAGCGAACCCAAAACTTTTTACTTTGTTCCTGACATGTAGCGTGCGAAGCGATTTTCCTAAAACACAAATTTAGATTCTGTATGCAGCTGAAAATCAGTGAATGCATGTGTATTAGATTAGATCATGATGGATGCAGAAGAAGTTCCCATCCTCTTGGTGTTGGCTCAGGGAGAAGTAGCGAGGAGCTATATAGCTGAGGTCAGTAGTGTTAAGAGTGAAGTGCATTGTTAACGCGGTGAAAGGATGCTGATAAGTGGTTTTGCACGGACGATATTCCTTCAGCCTACTTTGACATTTTAATCTTGAATACAGAGGGTAAAGGTGTACTTGTTGAGTTAAATACCTCTGTGCAGAAACTGCTGTTCGAGACAACTAACGATTTCAGACCTTTTTTCTGATCTGAGACCAGTGTAGTTGATTTTCTAGGGTGTGTGGAACACTAAAATCTGTTTTGTCAACATGTGCTGTTTGAGACTGTCACCTTTCTTCTTCTTTTTGTCCTCCTGTTGTTTCTCCTCCACCTCCTTGGTCTCTTTCGTCTCCCCCATCCTTTAGCTTCTTCTCCTTCTCTATTTTTCACTTCTTCTTTTTCTGCTACTCCTCCTCCTTCTTCCCTTCATTCTCCTCCTTATCATCCTCCTCCTCGTTCTCCTTCCCCTACTTTTACCGGTTCTTTTCCTCATTTTCTCTTTGTACTTCTTGTTCTTCTTATTCCATCTCCTCTCCCTCCCTCATCTTCTCCTCCTACTCTTCTTCTGCCTTTCCTCTTCCTCTTTCTCGTTCTCCACCTCTTCTTCATACTCTCTTCCACCTTCTTTTTCTTGTTTTCCAAATGATCTTCCTAAGTTTCTCTTTCTGCTCCTTTTCCTTGGTCTTCTTCCTTTTCTTCATCTTCTCCTCCTCTCTTATGTCTTGTCTCCTCCTACATCTCTTCCTCCTCCTTTCTCCTCCTCTTCCTCCCTCTCCTTGTTTTCCTACTCTCATTATTCCAGCTTTTCTTACTTCCTCCTTTTTCTCCATCTCTTCCTCTTCATTGTCCCCCTTCTTCTTCTCCTTCTCCTCCTCCTTGCTTATCTTCACCTCCTCTTTTTCACTCCCTCTTCCTGTTCCTTCCGCTCCTTGTCCACCTTGTTCCCCCTCGCCCTCCTCTTCTTTCTCCTCCTTTTTCTTGTTCTTCTCCACTTCCTTCTACCCCTTTTCTTTCGCCTCCTTCTCCTTTGTCATCTACTTCTTCCAAATGAAGTGATTGGAAGTGATAGTGTAAGAGGTGTCCATTGAAAGATAGAACATGAAATATGTCAGCTCTTGTACACTTCCAAGCAGCACTGCGTGTGTGTGTGTGTGTGTGTGTATCTACGTACATGTGCATGTTTGGTATGAGTGTGGATTTGTGGTGAAGACTGAGTTTGTGACATGCTGGGAGGTTGACAGTAGCATGGAGTGTCCCGCCTCTGTTTTGTCTGCTGTCTGCTTAGATATGAACACCAAGCTGAAGCGCAGACACCCATCAACATCCCGAGGGCGAGGGCGACTTGCGAGGGGGAGACGGGAGGAAGAGGGTCATCCAAACTGCAGACGTCATGGGTATAAAGACAGACAGAGAGACACATAGATTTTATTTCTCCACATTCCAAATGCACGGTTTCAGTACACAGATTGGTTCAGATTGGTTCTCCTCTAGTGTAAAATCCAGTGTTAATTCTTTTTAACTAAGAAGTAGCTCAGCTTTAGAGACACACTTAATATCGTTGACATTAACATCATGTCATCTTCCCATTATTTTTGTATTTTCACTCGTTTACCCAAACATTTGACCTTTAATAACCCAGAAAGGCAAAACAGTGCCAAAAACCTTCTTAATTCATTCAAATTCTAATGAGTGAGTGATTATTTGTCATTGTGGACACACCGCACCACAGCACAGCACAGCACAGCACACAGCGCTCCACAACAAAATGTGACCTCACATCTGTGAAGGAGCAGTGGGCAGCTAACATGGGCAGCGCCTGAGGAGCAGTGATGGGGACGGTACCTTGTTCATGAGTACCTCAGTGGTACTTAAGCGACGACCTTCTGATCACGGGGGAAACACCCTAACCGTTACGCTACCATCTTCCCCAAATTAACACTAAATTATACATTTACTTTTGGAAAAATTGCCGGTATAACCTGTATGATCAAATATATTTTTGATTAATCATATTTGGTTATGAAGTATAAAATATGTTGTGTGTAGATCAGGCTATTAGCCACCTATTACTACATTGGTTTATAGCTGTTTCGTGTTTATTAATAGTAAATCAAGGTAAAACAATTCCTAAAGAATGTCTTACAACCAGAAAGGTTAATCTTGATCATTGAGGTTCTTATATGTGACCCTCCACGGCAAAACCAGTCACTTGTCGCAAATTTTCAAAATTGAGTTATTACGTTTTCAGGAAAGGGCATAAATCAAGCTTCAAACTGATACCTATATCGAATGAATCGGACGACATATGACTGAGATATCAACATTCAAAGGAGTCGGGTTTCTCCTGTCACGCCAAGTGAGAAACGGAGAAATCTGCCTTTGAAGTTGACTATCGCCGTAGCACTCACAGACGCTTGGTGCGGTCGCGGCTACGTTTGCATTTACGGTAGCCTACGCTGCATTCACAGCCACACGGATAGCCTACCTGCGTTAGGTTAACTGAACTCGGGAGACGAAGATGGATTCCGGAGAAATATCTTCACGCTAGTCAACCAGTGGATTTACCGTAAATATTGAAGTAGAGCGGTCAAAACAGAAACTTTTAACATTCTGCTGGAATTGAATTCCTCACCTCAAGAAAGTCACGTTTTTAGGATGGAAAGGGTAAGTTTTTCAGCCAAATTTATTCACAACAGTACAGTATAGACCTTCCACTGTTTCAAAACACTAAAAACAAAAAATCCAAAATTTTACCCCACGCAACATAAACGCTCGTTTTTCTCGGAAACCTCCGTTGCGACAAGCGACTGCTTTTGCCGCGGAGGGTCACATATGCAATATCCACACTTTTCTATACACACATACACACCAATATACACACACACACACACAACATGGAAATACCTCTACACCTGTCAGCACATGGGATGTCCACAGGCTCTGTTCACTTGCCAGTTACAAATAAACAACACCTCTTATCACTCGACTTGTCCTAGTAACACACACCCTCGCTTTCTTTTTCTCCCACTCACTCCATACCCTGATATCTAGTTTTGTCACATCGCGGGCCAGACATGTGTCAGCTTGTGTCAGCCGTATTGAGCCGTGTGTCTGAGCTGCTGAAGAACCCCAAACCCCCCCCCAGTCCGCTGGTCACGTTGAAGCTCGACGGAGTCCTCAAGCCATCAGCTCTGTTACACATCCAACAGCACAAGCACCGCTCGCCGCGTACATGCATAGTGGTGATGAAATCCGATTTCAGTTGGGGGACGGAAAGAAATAACCGAGACATATTTCTTTTGGCTACGCTGGTCTGTTGTTCCCTTCAGTTCCCTTAGTTGATCTGGAATAGAAAACACTCTTTCTTTCTCTTTCTCTGTGTCACTCTCCCTCTTCTGTTGAGAAGCATATCAACGCCTTGTAGAACTGGCAGATAAAGAGGAGTCCGAAGCAAAGCTGGACATGTATATCTTTATGGTGATATAAACGAATGATCACACACACACACACACACACAGTGCATATGTTGGGACAATCAAACCAGACCAGAATAAGACAAAGTTCCAATTATGTGTGCAACAGAGTGTGTGTTGAGCAGTTATGGTTGCATCACTACATCAAGGCCAGTCTTGATGCAGTTACACACTCTCCCATATCCACTTTCAAAACGTAGTTAAGTTGTTCTGTTGTGGTCATCGTACTTGATCCCTCATGCACACATACACACTAAATGGCCAGTACATCTGCTTTATTAACAGTAGCTCAGCTGTATATAATGGTGGTGTTTACATTATTCTGAAAATGATAATGCATGACATGTAATGGACACAACCCATTGTTTAGACTCTAAACCAGGATTTTTCCAGTGGGTTCTGTCTTTCCCATGTGTGTGTGTGGGAGTGGGAAGATGGGGGGAGGGTGTATCGGAACTGCTTAATTCCAACCAGGGTCGCAGTGGGGGATCGGAGCCTATCCCGGTAACTATGGGCGCAAGACGGGGACAAACCAGGGCAGGCGCCAACACACCGCAGGGCACACAGACTTACACATGCACACTCACAGTCACACCTTACGGGGTCAATTTACCTGTATTACATGCTTTTTGACTGTGGGCGGAAACCCATGCGAACACAGGGAGATCATGGAAACTCCACACGGAAAAGCCGACGGTGAGGCAGCAGCGCTAACCACTGTGCCACTGTGCTGCCCTTCATTAAATTACTTATTCATAAGGATGCCCTAATTGAATTAAAAAAAAAAAAATCATATCAGTAATGAAGCCAGATTGCGTGTAACGGACCACCTGCATTGCTGCCACAGACCACCAAGAGGCTGCAGACCACCGGTTGAAAATCCCTGTTAAAACTAGATTTTTTAGCAAATAAGCTACAAACTTACTACTTTTTCAAGTAGCTTTCAGTAGTGAAACTACTTTTTAAATGCAAAATAATGCATCATTACAAATTAGTTTTTCTCTCTTGTGCACTAGCCTATCAGAAGTGGGGCACAGTCATTGCATCACAACATTTTGGTTTTTGGTGGAGTCGGAGGATGGAGTCCATCCTGGCGAACATTGTTTTGAGCTGAACTGTTCTGCCAAATGGTGCCGATGTAGTGTTCCCATTCATGGTCAAACTACTCAACAACAACATTCATTGTATGGTCGATAGATACGTTTTCCTTCTCTCCATTCTTTTTTACATTTTTATTTAACCATCATTCGTATCCACTGCACACACCAATACCAAAACTGATCCTAGCAGTTGGCTCATGTGGGACAATAATATTGGCACGTCAATTTATCGGTCAGGTCCTAATTTGTTTATTTACTGATGTTTGATGTAGGTTCACAGGTGCCATTTACACGTTTACTCTAACCTTTCTCTCTGTGTGTGTGTGTGTGTGTGTGCTGTATGCAGAATGGCAATGTCCCTTTGAACATCAACCAAACAACAAATCGATTGTTTCAAATGGGCAGGCGGTGTTCGAATCATAATTAGGATCAGAGAAACCCCCCTTCTTTGTTCGGCGAGAAATAAAAGACCTCATGGAATTGCATGAGTAACATCTGGACTCTTTGATGAGTGCTTTTCAAATAGCCAAAGTGAGATGATTCGCAGAAGCAAGCCCTCTAGGCAGCCTCTCAATGCTGTTGAATGCTTCCTTTTTTAAACACAGTCTGTCCCTTAATGGGGGCTTTAGTAGCTTCCTTGCTGTGTTCAATTTGTCCCCAACTAACAGACAAACTGAATTTGTTAGGGTGCAGTGGGCGCTTGGCTTGGTGCGATCAAGGCCTGTATCTGGAGAGGGAATTTTGCAGGATGAAGGCAGTTATCGTGCAATTAGGGGAGCGAATTAAACGTGGCAGAAACAGCATGCCCAAAGGGCTGTTCCAACCCCCCATGTTCTGACTTGCCTCATGCTCTCCTCCTCTACCCAAGAGTTCTCCATTTGCTGTCCTCCGTTTTGTGTTTGGCACAATTGCCCCCCCTGCAGCAGCCATCTTTCTGTCTGTCCTCCTATTCTGTTCTCGTGTGTGTGTGTGTGCGTGTGTGTCTACGTCTGTGTGTGTACGTGATTATACACATTACGGCAAAACAAAATATTGTTTCAGCATCATCGTCAGCATGCACTAAAGTCACATTTCAGAACATGCAATGTCAAGTGAGACGTATGAAAGCAAACACGTCATGACACAACTTTTTGGCTGCTTGATACAAAGGTAAAACTCAAATATTATTCATCATCCCTGACTAATCTACAAGAGAAGTCTGTCTGACATAGTTTGCTCAAATTTAAAAGTTCTTGGGTAAAATCCATGAACGCATGATCCAAACTCAAGATTAAAATGATATTTTTCCAGACGTAAATTTAAAACACATAAAAACATTTATACTACAGTATATTTCTTATTGTTTGGGATTTCATTTACAGCCCAGCAATGGCTTGCATCTTACCTTGACGGCCGAACATTTCAGGTGGCGTGGCAAGGCTCCCAGTTGGCCAACGAAAACTGACCATGGATGTTCCTCAGGGCTCAGTCCTAGGTCCCCTTCTCTTCTCCTTACACACTGGTTCTTTTGGGGAGGTTAGAGCTGCACACGAGTTCTCCTACCACTGTTACTCAGACGACATTCCACTTATTCCCTCCTTTCCATCTGATGACCAGCATGTCTCAACCCTCAAGCATCTGCTAATTGCTGTAAATGTAAATGTATAATTCGCAGAAGACGTATATTGCAGTGTCAATTTTACAAAGCATAATTGATCCAAAAAAATGTGGCTATTTTAGAAAAAGCTGGAAGATTGTAGAGTTATTTATACATTGGCCATTGCATTTACTCTTTAATTTTGTTATATTTTGTAAATGTGGCATATGTGGCAGCAGCTTTTCCACTCAATATCCTCTAAGCTGTGTGTGTGTGTGTGTGTGTGTGTCTTCTCAAGTGTATGTGTAACTCTTAAGTCATCTGCTTCTTGAATCCACCCAATCCAAGCATGTATATGAGTGATCTGAAATTGGGGCTGCTACTATATTTACAATGTTGTGTTGACATTTCAGGTTGACCTTTTCTCTAAAAAGTGTGCAGGCAAAGCGAGGCTTACCATTAATGAGTGATTCTGTGCACTTTGCCGATTTTAAAGCCCATTAAGTTCGCCCCTTGCCTGCATACAAAATCCGAAGGCATTGTTCTCTCCAGACTACCCGAAGCTAATTGCTATTCCAAATAGTGTTTAGCAGTAATAAAAACGAGCCTACATTTAGAAATGTGCAGTGCTGGAAATTTCCAAGGGTTGCCACGATATGAGCTTTCGCTCCCAAAATAAACAAGAAACAGGTCTACAGGGAAGTGTAATTCTTTAGGCTATGCACTGTAGCCTCCCTCTGCAGAGTCTAGTGCTAGACTAGGATGTCAGATAAAGCAGAAAAATAAAAATATATTAATAACACAGGACCGGTTTCCCCTGCAAGAATTTTTGCAACCTGCATCCTGATGAGTTAGCAAGAAATGATAGAAGTAAAACGCAAAGTCATCAGGTAATATGCCTACTAGAAGTCTAAAAGTTTTAAGTATTTGCCACAAGAGAGCAATTGGTTTAGTTTCAGGTTTGCATTGTGCCTTCAGATTTCGCTTGTGCATACAGCCAGTAAATTAGTCTGTAAATAGTTAATGCCATTCCACAAACTGTAGATGCAAAAGAGTATTGATCGTATATTATTTTGAGTGCATCCGGCTTACAAATCAAATCCACAGAATCTAGCATTTTATTAAGGGATCGCATGCCTCTAGTTTTCGAATGACACACAAACTGGCAAAAGAGAGACTTAACTAGCACTGGGGAGAAGTACTGTATCTTCTGTCACATTGCTATTGGAAATAAAATGGACAGTTTCAGCAATATGATTCTCTAATGTAATAATCCAGCCATCATAATTTGGTCCTTGCCAAAATCGCTCAAATCCATTCAAAACCTCACCGTCAGCTATTTGTTATGAAGTAATCAATGTTATTTAGTTCAAATAGTAGTGGTCATA
The DNA here is from genome assembly GCA_032718565.1 of Distichodus sexfasciatus. Taxonomy (NCBI): domain Eukaryota; kingdom Metazoa; phylum Chordata; class Actinopteri; order Characiformes; family Distichodontidae; genus Distichodus; species Distichodus sexfasciatus. Next base: position 61,707 of record JAVGVS010000082.1, read on the forward strand.
GTGTTGTGGCTGGTCAGTGTGTATTTGCATTTACATTTTCACCACTTACTTAGAGATGCTGGATCCAGACCAACTCCAGGTGCCTAAAGTTTCATACGTGAGCTAAGACAAGTCAAACTCTATAGATTAGAAGTGTTGGGGTATCAACTTATAAATGATGCCTTTTCAAGCTGCAAGCAACTTATGAATAAAAGTAATTAAACCACATCCAAGATGCTGTTATATTCAATATAATTAGGGGCGGCTGTTGGCGTAAAGGAAGGGTGGTCGCCCCGTGATCAGAAGGTCGCAGGTTCGAATCCAGGACTGGTAAAGTTACCACCGAGGTACTCATGAGCAAAGTACCATCCCCAAGCACTGCTCCCCAGGCGCTTGTTAGCTGCCCACTGCTCCTTCACGGATGACGTAAATGCAGAGGTCTCATTTGGTTGTGGTGCACTGTGTGCTGTGCTGTGGTGTGTTCAGAGTGACAAATAATCACTCACTTACACGGTCAACATTAAACTACATCACAAGCTACAGAGAAAAAGTAGTCAACTACATCGAAGCTATTTCACAGTTTTGGGTTCTTGCTTTCCTCTTAGTTAAGGCAGACGTCCTCCGACTTGATCTTGCAGCTGCCAAGAGTGTGTGCTGTGTTGCAGAAGAGAGCATGTGCCATGTGGGCAAGGTAGCTTATCAGAAACCACTTCTGCTGTTTCAGCCCCAATATATGTCACTTTTTGTAAAAACACACAACAAGGAGCTAGTAAATTCTGAAACTACCATATTTTAAAGTCAAAACACTCTAGATGGCTGTCCACTTGGAATGAACACTAAGCATGAACTGGTGAAGTACCATCCGTAGTTCCCGGGGTAGGCTCCGGTCCCCAGTTGGGATTCAGCGGTTCGGATAATGAATGAATGAATGAATGAGAGGATTCATGTTTGGCACTAATTCTGGTATTTCCTGTAAACTGGCAATAAAGCGTTCAGAGCTGTGAGCTCTCACAGACAGCTTTACTCAAAAGGTCACCTGGAGTTTGCTGCAAATTCTCACTACTCGCTTCTCAGTATTATGCTGACTTGTAATGCATATATTGTAATACTTGTAATACATAGATAAGGAATTGTGAACCGACTCCATTTAATCCTCTCTTATACAACAAAATTGAACTAGAAAAGCGATTTAGACAGCAAACGCAGAGACGCGCTTGTTTAAAGTGACAAGCTTACAGCAACATAGATATGCAGTGGTTTACGTTGATTTACACTGACGCATCGGGTTCACTTCATGTCGACTCACATCAATTTTAATATGTAAGAAACAGTGCTGATTCTCAGTCCAAACTAGGAGAGTAACAGATCATTTAATAGCTGGCCTTTTTTTCTTGCACTTTGCTGTTGCACTCTTTTCTCTAGAGTGGTTGGGAATGTGTAGAGAAATGAAGGCCTTCGCTTTGTATTAGAATGAGAGAGAGATTATATTCTCTTATATAATCTAATTGCAGAGTGAGACATTTCTCAGGACGTCTGGAATGGCGCTGGATTTCTAGGATACTGGCATGATGCTTCTTACACCTTTTAAACGAAGGTAAAATCCATACCATGCTTGGTTTCAAATAGTCTTTTATTCTCCTCACCTCATACAGGAATAGAAAATCCGTCTTCCATTTCCAGTTCATGATATGGCAGAGTAATGGAACTCAGATGCTCAAAACAGAAGAGACAGGTTGATCAGTCACTTGAATTTGTCACTTTTCCGGTTCGTTGCCAGATACACGGAGACAAATGATGGAAGAGGAATAAAGGCAGGGGAGAAAGGAAAAGAAAGAGAGAGACTCGGTAAAGCCATAACAAACCCGCTTTGTAGATGCTGAGCCAGCGTTTATGGCTCGGGACGAAATTTGGGCAGTCTCTCATGGTTTTTCCTTGCCTATGTATAAAAAAAATTGGGGAGGCTTTTGAAGTTGAGACGGGGATAAATCTTCTATTCGACAGGAAAATAGGAAAAGTTGAACTCAAAAAATGAAACCCATGTTGTGTGTGTATGGGTGTGTGAGGATAAGAGAGAGAGAGAGAGGGGGGGGCGAGACTTCGGTGGGTACAAATCGGTGGCCTCTTAATTGAATCGGAACGCTGAGTATGAGTGAATTTCTCATATACTGGCGACCTTTTGCTCCTGAGTGTGTATAAATCAAATTTAATTCCATTGGCCTGTGTTATGAAGATGTCCGATGTCAAAATCCATGTAGTGTTCGTGACCCCAGAGACAAGCTTTAGGAATGAAATTTTTATTATGCAGTAAAATCTATTAAGCAAAGAAAAGGCTTGGCCCAATTTGCCCTGACTGTCCTTTTGTATAGGCAAAAACCAACAGCACAGACTTGCATTAGATTTAAGATGAAGCCACGGTTATTTCTTTCCACTGCAAAATGCATCTTGGCTCGAGTCCTCGTGCCGATATTTGGTGAAACTAAACAGAACAGGTGCAATGGAAGCTGATGAGAGGACGAAAGCGAGTTTGCGAGGAGCGAGACAGAAGAAAGAACAACACTCATAAGCATGCGAAAAGCTTCTTTAATGAGTTGGCATTTCTCACAGTTGTCCATTAAAGCCCGCGGCTCGTGCTGGAGAAAACAAAACGTGACATGCTCTCTGTGGATCAAACTGGGAGAATGTTGGGCTGGTAACAAACCAACAGTACATTGGAACAACAAAGATCCAGCACGACAATAGCAATCACAGAGAGTTGCCTCGAAAACGCAAACACACTCCCGAACACGCACATACACACACACACACACACACACACAAAACCCCCATATACGCAGAAGCTCAACTATTTAAAAGAGCTTCATTGTCTAAGAAGTGTGTGGCTGGAAGTGATTCTGAGTGCCTTGTGGCTTAGCGTATCATGCTAACCGGCGTAATTATGCAGGACGATGTTTAATGTTCCTCATCCCTGCTGCTCGATGAGTCCCATACTGGGCTCTAATGAGATTCTGTTTACTCAAGAACACACTGACGCGAGGCGTGCTCCAGTCCCAGAGACTCGTCTGAAGCGAGGGAAGGCAGTCGTTAGACTTGTGAATGGAGCAGTTGGGTTGTGTTGGTCTGGCTCAAGGACGTGTGTGTTTGAGAGTGAGAGAGTGAAACAGGGAGCTGTGTGGTGTGCGGCGTAAGGCCTTTCCAAGTGGAGGGGTGGGATTATGGGACTGCTTCCTCAGCAGCGGCCAGACTGTGATTCTGTAGAAGCAAAATCCTAAGTCTCTCACACACATACACACACACACCAACAAACACACACTCAAACTCAGAGTCGTGCCTTGCTATCCTAGTGAGATACTTCCATTAATATACTGCTTTCCATAATTATTATATTTACTGTAAGTATAAAAATAACACAACTACACTTGACCTTAACTTTAAACTCAGCATCCAGAAGCAAAATCAAACATTTTATCCTCCTCATGTCAGAAATACATGAGTGATTATTTGTCACACCACAGCACACAGTGCACCACAATGAAATGTGACCTCTGCATTTGACCCATCCGTGAAGGAGCAGTGGGCAGCTAACATGGGCAGTGCCCGGGGAGCAGTGCTTAGGGACGGTACCTTGCTCATGAGTACCTCAGTGGTAACTTTACCGGTCATAGGTTCAAACCTGCGACCTTCTGATCACGGGGTGAACACCCTACCATTACACCACCAACTGCCCCAACAACATATGTAACAATATTGTGGCGAAGCTCAGGAAAGGACTCCAAACACTGGGAAATACTGACGACAAACACTGACTTACGGGGAAAATACATGCAACGTCCACAGGGGGTTTTTGACCGTGACTGGATCGCCACAATATATTGCAGGAGGTCTGTTTTAATCTAAGGAGAAGATCTGGTCTGGTTGAGCTCAGGAATAAAAACCTCAAATGACATTGTAGCTGCTTTTTGAGATTTGTTATGAGTGGAAATAATGTTGGTGTTCAATCAGCATATGATACTGTTTTATATAAAATCAGTGACTCCTGAACTGAATCAAAGTGAAATTGTACTGATGCAGACTTTGTGATATCAACAGACATGAAGTCATTGTCCATTGAATGTTGTATTGGGATAAAACTTCCTAGTGCTCCTTCACGGATGGGTCAAATGCAGAGGTCACATTTCATTTGTGGTGGACTTTGTGTTGTTCTGTGATGTGTTCACACCCCTAAGCTCCAGAGGTCATACTATATGTCATATGCCTTATGTATAAAAGCCACCCAAGATTATCCAAGATTCATTTCTGGTTAACTCTTCTGGTTAATAACTCGTAACTTCATAACTCCTCTGGTTAATCATTAATTATATTTGATATTTCGGCAAGAAAGCCATTTCGCTCCATGAGGATATCTTCCAGGTCCCCACAATATCTCTCTGTTTTATTGAGAGGATTTGTTCACCTCAGTGGTTGGCACACACACATAAATGTACACACACCTCTTAACTTTCTCACCTACCCGTCAGACCCTTTGGTACCATGTTGCTTAACCTTCTTCTTCTGCAATTCAATTGACCTTTTACTTGGTATGAATATGGGAATCTCACGATTGCCAAACACATTATATCTTTTCTTCCGTGCTGTTGTCTCTCTTTCCCTCTCTCCCCCTCTCTCTCTCTCCCTGCCTCCTTCTTCCTGTCTCTCTATACTCATGCCTCAGGCTAGATTGCATTGTCATGCTGGCTGTATTTTTGCAATGTTCCTCATCTCTCTCTCTCTCTCTCTCTCTCTCTCTCTCTCTCACACACACACACACACACACACTCACGCACATGCCCACACATCTATGGTTCTAGCCAGCATGGTTGGGAAGGGTGGAAGGGTGTAGAGGCAATTTGCTGGTGTCATACAGCATTGATGAGAGATAGAAAGAGGGCGAGGGGGGGGAGAGAGAGAGAGAGAGAGAGAGAGAGAGAGAAAGAAAGAAAGAAAGAAAGGCGTGGGCTTTGAGATATTAGACTCATCCATACTCCGCCTGGCCACACTGCCCACGGGCACAACACAAAACAAAGCATGATGGGAGGAAGTGGTCATCCGTGTCGCCGCATAACAGGGCCAGAGGAGGCAGAGCCATAACTCACTCACACCCCACAGATATATATGTGTGTGGGTGAGCGCTCGTGTGTGTGGGGTGGGGGAGAGGGAGGAGGGATGTGTCAATGTGGGAGACAAATAGGATGAAGGAAAAAGGGTGAGGCAGGGGGAGGTATAGAAGTATAGAGGAGAAAGAGTGGAGGAGTGTGAAGAAATTCCCAGTACAAACCTGTATGGCAGTGAGGTAGGGTTGAGGACGTCTGGCAATATCATAATGATGGAGGTTTTCAGATCTTGTGAACTGATTCGATAAATACGAGTCAATGAACAAATCGAACCTTTTGGTAATGGTCCGTACTGGTGTCTGCGAGCCATGATGGAGAACCTGAGTCAAACAGGAGGGAGAGAAAATGAGGAAAAGACAGTTGGAACAGCCTCAGGTGCGACACAGGATTCAAAAAAATACCTGGACCTGCCACAAGAGGGTGGTGACAATACACACAAATGCAGCAAGAGCTTTGACATATAAATAAGAACTCCAAATGAACGCAAGTGCATGCGATGGAGATTAGTGAAGTACTGTATATTACTATACAAAACATATCATTTAATCACTTGCTTAAATTCTGCTTCAAATGTGAACCTTATGGATGGATTTAAAATGGCTGTATCAGACTCTTTCTCCGTCCCTCCATTCCTCGCTCTCCTCCTCTCTCTCCCTCGGTTTTAAGACAAATAATGGCTGGCAAACTGCCTCTTGTTTTGCAAGCCTTTCATCAGTGTATTGGTCTCTCAAAAGGCTTTGGTAAGTATATATGATGCTAACTGGAACCGGTACGAGTCATGTTTCAAACATCTTTTACTTGATTAATACTTTGTGCCTAATGAGCTTCTGGTATCCTTTATTTTTCAGTAACCTAATTAAAATGTAGAAAAATGAGTAGACATAGAACATCTTTCTTTTTGTAACTGTCCATCTGCCGTCATATATACAGTTTTATATAATATAAAGAAATCCATATTTAGGTGCTGCGTCCGTCACTAGGCTTCATAAGTGACTGGTAAACAGACTGCTCATTATGCACAGTGGATGGGAGTTGGGACAATGCAGTGGATGAAGAGCTTGTGCTATAAATACACACAAACACACGCTACACTGTGTTGAGCTGTACTGGAATAACATATCATGAAACTATGAGATCACGACAGCATAGAACAGAGACATCAACCTCATTATCTGATGAGAATATTGAATAAAAGCCATTTTAATAATGTTACTGTTAAAAGTAACAAAATGAGAAAGTATGCCATAGAGTCTACAAAATCACACATTCCTTAAATAACTATGCAGGTTTGGATAGCAAATACTGTCCTCCTAGGTCCTGCCCTTAATCTTCTTTTCACGTTGACAGAGAACTATAATTTAAAAAAAACCAGTATTTTGAAAGAATTTCAGAAGTTGATTTTTAGCTTCTGTCATGGTGTCATGGTGCAGAGGCACTAAAATTTGATCTATGAGTAATTAGAATATAGCTGAATACTACCTATACAGTATAAAAACAACGTTTAGCATGGAAACTCTAGTGCTCTGTTATGTGTACTTGTTTTACTTTGCATTGTATGGCACAAACAGCTGTGGGAAGAAGCAGATCTATAATCAACAGATTTGTGAAATGGAGGTGTTAATTAGGCATCAGTATTCCCATCAGTGAATCATTAGTTGTGGGTATTCATATCAATAGAAAACTAAGATGATTGTCAGAATTAATATTTATAAAACAAACATTATATGTAATAACAGCAAGTAATTGTCACTATAGAAGCGTACTTATTATTTTTTTTTTTTAAAGCAAGACCGCAATGTGTAGAATATATGAACGTAAGTTTTTCATAGAAGATAGGGCAGTCTCCCTGGAGCAACTTGGGGTTAAGGGTCTTGTTCATGCTGGTAGTTCCAGAGGTAGGATGCAAACCCACAACCTCTTGGCCTGTAGGCGAGTGTCCTAACCACTAGGCCACTCCCACACAAACATTATCATTAGTACTCAGTTAGAAACAGTTTTACATTCTATAGCTGGCTTTTTAAAACATTAAATATTTAATTTAATAAAAATGTCATTGTCATCAAGGTACTGTAGTTCATTTGTGCAGCCTAGTGGAGATCAAATATTGGTGCTTGAAAGTCTTCATTACGTTTACTATGAATTGATGCTTTGCAGCGGACGTCACGTGCACATCAAAACTGTAGCTGCCACCATACTGAGTACCGTCCATCTGTCCATCCATCCATCCATCCATCCACCCACGATACACAGCTTCTAATAATAAGCTGCTTAGCTGTTGCCTGTCTGTCAGTGAGAACCAACACGGCAGTGAATTTCCAATATCAACAAATGTGCATATCAATGGCTGTGAAGGAAGTAACTATCCTTAAGTAAAACTCTTAATACTACAAACAAAATGGCACACTTAAAATAAAAATGTAAAGTGTTTACAGACAACAGCACATAAGTTTGATACGTGTAAACAACTAAGGAGCTCGCTCGCTTGGAGGCTAGTTCACCCACCTCTTGTAACTCCAAAACTAGTTTACTCAAGACTAAACAGCCTTCACTTCCCTCTTACATCGCTCATCCCTCAGTTTACCCACCTAGCCCTGCTCTACAATTTGACAAATGATTTAACTTAGCCTAGCCTACCCCTTTGATGCTCTAACAACAGCTAGATAAGGCTAGCAACTGTTTACACAAAGTTGATCAAAAGAACGCGGCATACCTTTCCTTTAAGCGAAAAGATTTTCTTCTTGTTGAGATGTATGACGATGGCTCATGTACCAGGTAGATGTAAATGTCGTGGAAGGAAAAGTCAGGTAGTGTCAGCGGATGTGAGTTGATGGAAAACATCTGGAGGGACTCAGCACGTTGTATCTCTTAAGTTTTCGGGCATCAAAATGGGAAATATCCATAACATCAATAACTGAAGTGAACGCTTTACAGATTACCAGCTGTCAGTCTGGACCGAATTCGGTACTCATTTTCATCGGAAACCTGCACAGAACTCAATATACCTGGTACTCAATATGGGTACATACTGTTTCTGGACAGTGGTGGTGCAGGCAACAATGTCAGTGTTAGCATGCTAGTCTGGTGAGCTAGATGTGACGCATACCAGCTAGCAATGTCATAAAACACACCAGAATATGCTTAGCCTTGAGGTCCATTTGTATGCTTACTGCCAGCCATGCAACTCCTCTCCTGTTGATAAATTTATAGGCTGGCATAGAATCAGTTACTCTGATATGGCTGGGATAAAAGCATCCTCCATTTTTTAACCATAGTCAGGGAAGCTGAAAGGTCATCCATTTCCACACCACACACGACTGGTGGTAAATTCGAGTTTCACGCTCAAGTTTAATTTAGGTGAACTCGTAGCGAAATCTTTTGTACCGAGGCTATTAATTTTGTTGTCGTAGCCATGCTACACCGTTTGTGGAAATGCGTTTTTATGTATCTGTGCAAGTGTTTCTCTTTCTAATGTTTGATTTGCCCTCATACCATAACATTATGACCACTGATAGTTGACGTGAATAACATTCCCATTACAGTGGCATGTTTTTTGGTTTTTGTTAAGTAATCCAAAGTGTTCAGAATATGTTACCCACATTGAGTAATCTAACGGAATATGTTAGATATGTTATCAAATTTTATGGCATGTATTCTGTATTCTGTAGTGGAATACATTTGAAAAGTAGCCTTCCCAACACCGCACACAACACAACAGCATAGCTCTTCAAGAATGAGCTGTTGATGGGTTGGAGCTACATACCACATCACACCTCTTGAGTCTAGTGAAGTCCATGCCTAGATGATTCATGCTGTTTTTAGTAAATTACCACTAAATATTAGGTGGGTGGTAATAGTGTTATGGCTGATAGCATTTACCTCCTCGTATTTTAGTTTGTATATTCCTTGTTCTATAGTTCATCATACTATTTACACTCCTCCCATCCGGCAGACGCTATCGCAGCATCAGGACTCGATCCACCAGAATGTGTGTTCTTTGTTCCCTATTTTCCACTGCACTGTAAAAACTGGAGCCACGTCGTCTCGTCTCCCTGTATATCTGTACAGTATATAGCAGAGATGACAATGAAGTTTACTTTGACTTTGACCCTGCCATTTTACCTCCTTTTCCCAGGGAGACTTGTGTTTGAATATGTTGTGTCCCTTTAATAAAAATAAGATGGTGTTCCAAAAAAAAGTGTAACAATTTGAGGCTTTTCCTATTTTTTCGCACCAGTGTGACCGCACTTGAAGAGTGTTCAACACTAAGGCACTGGGCGCTAAAGACCTTTTCATAACAACTTAATGGAAAGCGACATTTTTGTGACTTGGCCATTCACTGCGCAGGCCGACAGATGTTACTGTGTGTTGGAGACAAAGCGCCTGGTGTTCATGTGCCTTTCAGGATGTCGCCCACCATGCAGGAGGCATAACAACACCCGCAAACACACTCACACACACTAGAGCAAGCGAGAGGGAGCAAGAGAGACATCTATGTTAGAACCAAGCCCCATCCTCTAGGAGCTGAGACACAGGGAGACAAAAGACTCTCGGTACACTTTGCTGAACCCACTTTTGCACCGAGTTCACGTAGGACCTGTAGCATGGCAAGCCTGAAGGGCACAGAAACACACACACACACACACAAATACACAAGTCCACAGGGATAAACCACATTTGATGAATGAATTGGCAACACACTCTTTTTTTTGTTCCCCCCGGCGATGCTCTACTGCCTGTTGTGACATGGAGGCAGGGAGGCGTTCGTCGTGACTTTGTTCCGCCACTGCTGCCTCTTAGGCTTTTGTTGAGCAGTGAGAGGTGGTCCCCTTGGAGACCGCCACGCCGTCCTGACTGCCTCGGACCGAACAGGTGGACATGGGCAAACCTGGACTGATGATCTATTTAAACCAGATAATAGATACAGCAAAAAGTGAATAATAGAAGGTGAAAGTCGAACTCTGAGGTGTCCTCGTAATCTCGGCCCAGGCCTAAATGAAAGCCTCACACTAGACTCACACTAGATGCTTTCCTGATGCATTTTGATCACCTGCATGTAAATTTAATTCTGAATGTCCTATAATAATCCGTTCAACGTGTTGTTAGTATCCTGGGGAGACGGTGAAAGTTTGATATGATTTGATTATCAGGTAGACGTTTTCTCCAGGCTGTATTTTACAATTCTTTGACTGAAGTGTTAAAGGAATTATCTGTGCATTTGTAATTCCCGTATATTAAATGGTTGTGTATTCTGCCAAATTACATGTAAATGGTTAATCAATAGGTTCTTGACTTTCATTAAGGTTAATCTCCAAATTAACAAAACCTTTCCCACTTAAAATTGTGAAGTTAAAATATAATCTTTAAAGATCCTTACACATAGTAATATATTCATCATTTTGGCTTAAGCACTTAGGGCAAGTTTTCCAGACTATGATTAAGCCCAAGCCTAGACCAGTTGTGAGTTTAGTCCAAGTCTAGGCTTAATTCATGTTCAAGACAGTGTCCGCTGTGGAGGTGGCACTTTTTGGCTAAAACATTTACTGGTCCACAGCCATGATGTTATATCAGACTGCATAATGAAATAACATTTTGTCAAAAGTTATCAACAAATTCATACAGGTGGTACTGCAGTAAATTAACCAGTCAGCGAAATAAAGAATGAAAGGATGAAAGGAAATGAGGTCCGCTGTGGCAGGACAATCTGAATAAATTCAGTCATTGCGAAAAAAAAAAAGTTTGTGAAAGTGTGACAAGCATGAGAGTTAGAGACATAAAGGAGAGAGACATAATGTAATAAAATGTTTCTTTTAAGTTTAAAAAGTGAAGACAGAAACAGGCTGTAGTTTTTAGTTATACTCTATGTGGTTTTTAATTCATGCTACATTGTGTTAATGGGCTACAGGGACTCATGCTGTTAAAGACCTGGAATTTGTCTGGACTAATGCAGAGATGATTCATTCTCTTCATTGTTCATTTGTTAATTAACTGGAGGGGAAAATTGTCACGACTGGAGTGTGCAGGAAGAAAGGAGCGGCGCGCGGGAATGAGTTTCAAAGTAAACTTTAACAATATGTAAACCAGGCACAGATCTCCTTCACAGAAGAGCACGGACACAAAAGGAGACACAGGCTTAAATACGCATGGACACAGGTGTAACCAACTAACCTAAACGGGGGCAAGAAACCGGAGACAAGATTGACTCTACCCAGGGATCTACAGTAGTTTCAAACTATTATATTTTTGCAAAACATTTTGGAACCCATTTACATTTTGTTTTCTAATCTTCACTTGTTTGGTCAAGCCTATTTCCTCAGAGAAAGAATGAGAAATCGGTTTAGAGACATTTCCCACAGCCTGTCAATACACCTCCACCAAACAGAGTCTCAGCTCACTGTGGGCACCGAGTCTCCCATGCAGCTCTGCTGTTGGGCCAGGATTTCTGCTTGAACAAACACACCTTGACCTCACATCACCTGTGCATAGCCAGCATCCTATTCCTAATTCTCGACTTCTGTCTGAGCAGAGGATGGGAATATAAAACCCTGTGTCAGTGCACAATCCAGTTTCGTCTCACTGGTTTCTTTTCACACACAGCTACACATTTTCACTGATCAAAATGCGGAGAGAACACAGACCAAAACCAGCGCGACAAAGCCTTTATTATGATTGCGATTCATAGACTCGAGCTGTTTTTGTATTAAAGAGAATTTTTAATGAGCAGCCAAATCTGAAATGAATGAAATAGGTGAGGCGCATATGAATTTGAAAAGTTTTCTCCTTAGCAAGGAATTGTTTCTTCAAACACCTTAAACATTCTGCTTTTTCCTTATTCTTTCTGCAATTGTTTAATCACTTTTCTTCATTTCCTCACAATCACACTAGGCCACACTATTCATTATCGGTCGTTAATTGGACACAAATGAATATTTCAATCCCCTCCTCCGCCTCTCCCTAGTACTTGAACACTAAGCATGTTAAAAAAATGCAAGAAAGCTGGTTTTGATATTCTACTCTCTCTGATTTTTTTCCCCGCTACTGTATTCCTCTTTGCTCTGATCCTCTCTCAGGCCACCCAAAAAACTTCCAGCTTGAAATCTGTGCGTTTGAGTTTGTTGGATTCTCCCATTGATTTTCCCCACTCACTCTCTGCACACAAATTCTACAAAGCAAGAACAAGGCAAACATGGCAGATCTGAGAGAGGTGCCTGACTGGCGCAGTGTTTTCTGATTGAAGTCATGGCTGCGCTATTCCCACCTGCTGTCGTCCGTCCAAAGCCGGCGTACTCAACACGCATCCTGCCGTTTGACTCCAGCGCCGGATCTCTAGAGACCAGCCTGCAACTCCCGTACACCAAAGCAACACCAGCACATCAAAGTCATACAAACTTCGGGTAACCATCACATTGCTTCTTGAAATCCGTATGCGACTCGACTTTGAATGACGAGCTGATCAGCGGCGTGGGCTTCTCTTGGGTCAGACATACAGCTTTTCAAAGCCCTGCAACCAGCTGTCAGGCATTTGCATTGTTCTGTCACTTCTTAAGCAGTTGGTAATGCGTGAAAGTTTCCGTTACTTTTTTTAATGCAGTGGTCTTACGCTAGAAACTTTTAAAACCTCTGTGTAAACATTGCACCAGTTCTCCAAGGAAGCAGAGAGTGTATTATGAATATGGTCCCTGTCTTTATTTCCTGCGGTGTCATTGGTGCATTGCTGTATCTTTGCCAATTTAGTTCAACTGCACATTAAAGTCATAGAAAAAAACAAGGGCCTGCAGATAACATTGAAAAGATGCCAGGAAAGTTGTCTCTTCAGTTAATTAAACTGGAGCGCAGTGTGAGGCTTGCAGAAGTGGGCATGAAGCAGAGACAGTAAAAAGAAAGTTTGGCATTGCAGTGGTTGTTAATAGGTTCTGTGTCCCTGTAAACAGACTGGGAAGAGGTATTTGCACTTTTGGTGCAAACAAATTCCAGAATTTTTTGGATGGATTGCATTCATTCTTGGGTTTTGATGACCACTGAATTCCCCCATGAAGAACCTTAGATGCCAGTCTTTCTAGCTAGCTTCCAAGCCTTTGTCCTAGATTTTACACATTTATGCTGGTGTCTACGTTTTTGTTTTTGCCCTTCTGCAGCGTCCATGTCTCTGTTGCCGCCTCAGTCAGATGGCGGCGATGCGTGATGATTAATTGACTTTGAGCGTGAAGTTGGGCTTCCGCTGACTTAGCGATGGGTCCATATGCTAATCGTGTTAGCATGGCAGGAGGGCGGCGGACTCGGCAGCTTGTAAACGCTTGCGAGGGCAATTGTATGCTGGGGGCAGGAGCGATCTTCCTGACAAGTGGGGCTGAAGGGGTCAAGAAGAAGGTGGGACGTGGCGGCCCCGGCCTGCTGAGAGACGTTTTGACGTGCCAAAAACAAGTCAACGCATAGAACAAAACCCAGAGACTTAACGTTTGAGGGTAGTTTGTAGGAGATTGATCCAAGTGAGCCCAGTGATAATGTACACCACTAAATAAATATTAGAGACTCAAGAGAATTGGCCGTTATTGGTAGCACAACTACAGCTTACAGTACAGTACCTGTAAACAAACAGTAGAACGGTTATAGTCACTGAATTGTCACCGAGGCCGAAAAATGGTAAAAAGAAATTTACTGGAAAGGAAGAACAGCAAGGAATATTAATGGTGTCCTTGATCTGTGGCTAAGAGTATTTTCTGTTACCACAGACATTTACAAGAAAGGCAAACACATACAGACAATTTGGTTTTCATCAACTGGTTTGGTCACCATTTTTGACCTTATATCGTCACATCCACTTTTGGCCCCTTATATCCTTCCAAAATAAAAGAACATAAAGAATCAGCTCCCACAAATATGAACACACAGAGCAGAACCCTAGTCTATGACACGTTATGGTTACACCTTGTTTTACACATGTATCCCTTGTGTTAGTCAAGAGAACATCTTCAGAGCATTGTCCACCACCACCGAATGCACACCAAACAAAAAAGTACAGCCCACAATTCACGCAAAGGTGCAGGATGTACTCACCACTTCTTGAAAGATGATGCCCCCCCCCTCGTCCCTATAGGCCTAAGTCTGAGTCTGAATGCTCACACATAGTTGATGCAGCTAAGAACAAGAGCTGAAGCTAACTGACAGGCTAGAGCCCAGAGCCTGGCTTTGTTTTGATCTAGCTCTCCTTGTCCTGCAGGGACTCACCAGTCACTCGCAGTCAGACAGGGCCAGAGGGGCTCTTTCGGCAGCGCAGATATTGACCTACGTCTTTCTGACTAAATCCAATTATCGGTGCATGAAAAAGCTCTCTCTTCATCCTCCTCTCTCTTCTCCTCCCTCTCTCACTATCTCTCTCTCTCTCTCACACACACACACACACGCCTGCCGATTCCCTCCCTTTGCCCGGGGGAGACCTTTCTCTCTCCCTCTCTCTCTCTCTCTCTCTCTCTCTCTCTCTTCCCCTGCTCCAAGGGTCCATCAGTGTTGTTGCAAGGAGGGAGAGAGGAAGGGGGGGACCCTGAAACCCAGCAGGATTAGTCAATGCTTGTGCCGATTTGTTTTGGTTCATGTGTGCTGATTTGACTTGTTGCCTTAATGGGTATTAAGGCTGTTTTTTTTTCTCTCCTTAAGGCCAAAGAATAAACCGACATGAATATGGATCAGCAACACGTGCTAGGGCCAGGACGCTGGTAAGGGCACATGCTAATTTTACTTAATGCCAGCTCAGTATATAATCTAGCCAGGAAGACATGGTAGCAGAAAAAAATCCTTCCTGTTTAGTAGGTCTAAAAAAAACCCCAAAAACTAGACTGTGAACATTATATCAGCAATGTATGCTGAAACCTTAGGACATACATGACAGTAAGGATAGCCTTAATCCAGGTATTAACATGGTATTCTGATGAAAACTAAGCAAGCATTGCGTCTACATTTCATTATATCTGGAATGAGATCCAGAAATCGCCTAAATATAGCATATTATTTTGTTCAAACTGACATCATTGACATGCCTCATACACACGTATATGTTGTATTAACAGAGAAAACACGTTTTCATTCACATGTGATAAATGCGCTCATAATCCATCCCTGACATCCCCAAAATGTGGATTAGACGACCCAATCTTGCAGTCAAAAATAAACTATATTTGCCTTTCGATCATGATCCAATTTTTTGATCAATGACGTCTGTATATTTTTAAAGCTTCTATTATTTCTCCTAATTTTCCACATTTTCTTATTGCATTTATTTCAGGAAAAAGGGTGAATGGTGAAAGAAAGACATTTTCAGGAAGGTAGAGCTTCAGGTGATAGTGAACGCTTCTATGGATGGCGTGATAGATGGATGCTGTTATCAAGCATTCTTTAGTGTCAGTTTGTGTTAACAGTTGTGTTAACAGCGTGACAAAGTCAATCAGGGGCCCCCTGCTTCCCAACGTTTGAGGCCTTCAGGACCCATCTGTCCATGCTAAGCAGAGAAAGTCTCACCAAAGTGGCCATTTTGTTGTCAGATTTGCAGGATCAAATATGCAAATGTGAGAAGTTGAAAGATCTCTCCGAAGAGGCCAAAAATCAGCATGCACACACTGCCTTTTTTGAGAGAGTATGTGCAAATCAGATTACCGCAAATTTTTCACCTAGATAGATGCTGATTGGCAGGGTCCACAACCTTTGATTTATTTTGGTTAACCATGTTATATGCATTATTAGCCCTAGTGCCTCTTTACGTGCTTTGTCCCATGACTCTAACCACGGCATTACTCCACAGTTAACCATGGAAATCAAGTCCAGAACTGTTGTGATAGAATTCTTCAGCCCTCTGAAACGTTTTAGCGCCATATCTGAAAATGAATACATATCCTTTAATGAACACGTATGCCGTCACCTACTCTAATTGAAGAGTGGCAAGGACGTGCGTTCAGAGTGTGCATTAGCACATTAGCGCAGTCACTGCTGAAAGGCTGCATTTTAACTAGCAGCAATCGCAGTCATATAAAGAGCAATGTCCTTGCAGTGCGAGGTTGAGCTGTCTCAGGTGGGAAATGTGCCCTGATCCTCCCCTAATTCCCACTCGTAACTGTGTTATTTTTAAACCGTATATTTCTGGCAATAATAGATACACAGCCCACAAATGTCATTATTTCTGCCGAATTACAGCCTAATAACCGTGTTCTTTGAGAGTGCACACACAGCCATGACACACATTAGGCTGGGTGCCCCCATTGGTTTGGAAGACTTAAGCATTCTAAATCTAAAATGTTCAAATAAAAAAGGGGTCTCACCAATTAGTACCACTTAGCAAGTTTGTATAGCATGCAAAGACCAGTGGAGAAGAGAGTTGACGATACACTAAAATCAGGATTCTAGAGGTTTAGTGACACAGTAAAAATCATGATTCTAGGGTGGTAGTTATAAATCAAAAGTTACAGGTCTAGGGGTCTAACGATACATGAAAATTGCAATTCCAGGGGTATAATGATACACTAAACGTCGCAATATCAAGCGCTATATTGATGCACTAAAATCATGATCCTAGCATTAGATTTTACTTTGATGTTTGATATTACATTTGTATTTCCTCACAACAGTCACGAGGGTTTCATGGTGTCAATGCGAGCTTCTTTATTTACAAACACGAACAAAACAGGTTCAATGGCCTCAAGTTAAGTAACTGAAAAATCTTTTGTAAAAACCACAGACGGACAGCACACCAGCTTCAGGACACAGTAATGGCGGACTGACAGAGACAAACGGGGGAGACAGGCCTAAATAGCGATCTGACTGAAGTGAAACACATGCAAATGCTAAGCTAACTGATTAAACCAACAAGACACTTAACACTAAACCAATAGACCAACACAACTGAGCTAACTGGATGTGGGAACTAAACAGGAACCAATGAAGCAAACAGATCAAGAAACTAGGAACAAGGTACTAAGCAAAGTCAGGCGTAACAAAAACGTAAGCTAATGAACCAATCAGAACATACGGGGACAGGACCGAGGGGGTTGGTGGGCAGCTGGACTAATATCTGAAGCCGTGACAACAATATCTGAAGCAAAACTTTCTTTGTTACTGCATGTCTGATTTAAAAGAAAAGAAAACATGTCTGAATTTAAACCTTGACTCTAGTGATATACATCTATTTTTACAACTTTACCCTAACGAGAGTATGGTTTATGGCTTATGCTTAGTGAATATAAGCGAGTAAATTTATTCGAACTGTTCAATCCCAACTCGGGTCGTGTGGGAACCGGAGCCTATCCCAGGAGCTATGGGTGCAAAGCGGAGACCAACTCTGGGCAGGTGCCAACACACTGCAGGGCACGCACACACTTACACAATCACACACCTGTTCTGATCTGATGGGGCCAATTAACCTATACTGCACGCTTTTGGACTATGGGAGGAAACTGGAGCAAATTCCACCCTGAAAAGACCTTACGGCCGACCTGGGGATTGAACCCAGGAGATTCTCGCCGTGAGGTGGCAGCGCTAACCACTAACGCCACCGTGCCGCCCGTGAGTGAAATTTAAGTGAGTGATTTGTTATTTGTCATTGTAAGCACAACACGGCACAGCACAGGACAGAGTGCACCAGACCAAAATGTAACCTCTGCACTTGACCCATCCATGAAGGAGCAGTGGGCAGCTTTGGCCTCATCTGGGGAACAGTGCTTGGGGACGGTACCTTGCTCATGAGTACCTCAGTGGTACATTTACCGATGTGGTACTTAAACAGGCAACCTTCCGATCACAGGGCCAACTCCCCAACCGCCATGCTAGCAACTGCCCCGAACCTTCAGATATATTTTAAATTTTGTGTACTTTTATTTTCTTGGCTTAACTTTCTTATTAAGTCATATGTAAGCGTCTATGACAGAATTTGTCATTTAATCTGTGTGTGTTCACCTGCATTCACGTTCACCACACTGTGATAAAAGGTTGAACATAATCACTCTAAATGCCTGCCTTCCTACGCCAGCAGTGCAAAGCTGTATCCTACAGTGCAGTGGGTTTCCTTCTGATGAAGAGGCCTGACAGATGACCATAAGCTGACATGCCTCAGCCTCTCAGCCCTTCCGGCCTTGTGAAGAAATGAAGGAAAAAAAGGCGAAGGAAAGACGTAGGAGTACAGTACAAGGAGAGGGAGAGAGGGAGAGAGAGAGAAGGAGAGGGAGAGAAAGAGAAAAGAAACAAAACAAAGCACTTTGATCACAGCAAAAATACATTTCTCCAGCCTTTATCTTTCTGGCCGAATTGATTTTATGGCATCTATAACCTTCTATAGCATTGAACTTTGAAAAGAACCTTGGAGTGATACTGAAGCCTGCTGTCGGCAAGATCCAGAAGGCTTTGGGCTGACATTTTTATTCCTGACTTCCTCTCTCTCTCACTCTCTTGGTCCCTTTTTCTGCCTATGGGGGAAAAATGCTAATTCTCTTGGAGAAGCAGTTGGAAATTTGCTTGCCTCAGTGACTTTAGGTTTGGGGAGCTTGAGTTGGATATTACCCATACAGTTACATCTTACCATTGCAGATACAATTTACATGAGTCACAATGCGGATGCTGAAAATACGTGTACGTGTATCCAGTCGTGTGTGTGTGTGTGTGTGTGTGTAATATAGTTATACAGGTGTCATTTTTGACAGCATTTTTTCATGTCTGTTTTCCATTGCAAATAAGCACTCGCCTGCCGAGCTGTGAAGGGCAGAGTGAAGCTCCTGGCCGAGACAAATCACTTTTGAACAGGCGGATACTCTCTGCCTTAGTCCCTCGGTAACAACTGGGGCCATTGGAGGGACCTATCGGTGTGTGTGTGTGTGTGTGTGTGTGTGCAAGCAGTGGCAAGCAGTGAGCCTCTTTGGACTGTGGTAATCCTACCTCTTTCCAATTACGTTTGTGCAAAAAGTTTGTATGTGTGTGTGTGTGTGTGTGAGCGCAAAAAAGAGTACACATGGTGCCATGTGTGTGCGTGCACATGTGTGTGTGGGTGCACATGTGAGTCTTTATGACCCCAAGGCCATCCAATAAAACAACATGACCATAAAAAGTGGACACACAGCAAAATTACAGGAAAGAGAGAGAGATGATATATGAGATTCCTCCCTCTGAAAATCAAGAGATTGTGTCATGGACGCACACACACACACACACACAGACTGTGAGTGATGGAGTGAAAGAGAGAGAGAGACCGACGAGAGAGGTGATTACTGCATGACGTAGATATCTTCACTTCCACATTTGACACTCAGTGAAATCATGTTTTTGTAGTTTCCCCTCAATATATAATTTCCAAAAGGAATTAGGACACACATTTGTGTGTAATTTCACATTACACGCTTATAGTCTACACTGGTTTTCGAGGCGGTGCAGTGGCATATTTTGAGAATGAGGATAATGGCAGAAAATCAAACAAATACAGTATATTCTGAATCTATAATCCTGTGTCTATGCTTCAATGGGCTCCTGGTTTTTAAATAGAAATGGATAAATGGAAAACAGGAAGAGCAGTGGACTGTATTAATTTTGCTGCATTAACGTAGGCAGAGTTTGAAAGTCAGAAATTATTTGTCATTGTGAAAACACCACAGCACAGCACAGCACAGTGCGCCACGACGAATTGGGACCTCTGCATTTGACTCATCCGTGAAGTAGCAGTGGGTAGTTGACATGGGCAGCACCCGGTGAGCAGGTTTTGGGGACTGTACCTTGCTTATGAGTACCTCAGTGGTGCCTTTACC
Source organism: Distichodus sexfasciatus (assembly GCA_032718565.1). Lineage (NCBI taxonomy): Eukaryota > Metazoa > Chordata > Actinopteri > Characiformes > Distichodontidae > Distichodus > Distichodus sexfasciatus. Next base: position 81,595 of record JAVGVS010000082.1, read on the forward strand.
GGTCCTGGGATTCAAACTGGCGACATTATGCCACCATAACACTCTAACCGTTATGCTACCAACTGCCCTGCATAAAACTTAAAAGGACCGGTTTCCTGGACTATTATTAAGCCTAAGCCTAGACTGGCATTGATTTTCAATGGGGCGTAACATTTTGAGAGTCGGCCCTGTGATCGGAGGGTCACCGGTTCAAGTACCGGACCGGTAAAGGTACCACTGAGGTACTCACAAGCAAGGTTCCATGCCCAGGCACTGCTCTTTGGGGACTGCCAGAGCTGCCCACTGTTACTTCATGGATAAGTCAAATGCAGAGGTCACATTTCGTTGTGCTGCACTGTGTGCTGTGCTGTGGTGTGTTCACAATGACAAATAGTTACTCTCATAAAAATGAAAGAATATCAATCGGTACTGCAATTTAGTCCAAGACTAGGCTTAATCCTTGTTCAAGGAATTACAAAACATGAACATACACATAACGCCTTAAATATACCTTTTTTTGCCTTGCTATAATGCCCCCTCTCTCTTTCTGCTCGCTCTTCTTCCGCAATGTTTAGCCTGGCGAAATTACTCATGCCTAACTCTCGGGGAGAGTAAAATGAATTTGTGCACAGTGCGTGGATTGAGGGTCAATAGCGAGGGCAGGCAGAAGGTCATCACCTTTCTGCCGACTGAACTCCAATAGAGCTGTAAATAGGGGGCTGATGGAATACTGATGAAAGTGATAATTGGAGATTCTAGACGGCCTGCAGAGGCGCCCTGGCTAGAGCAGTTATCTAGTTTATCTGCATTCAACAACCAACAGGGGAAAGGAGGCAACTAAAGAGAAACAATTGAAAAGAAGAGACAAGCATTAAGAGTATGGGCAACTTTATACCGCGCGGCACTTTGAAAGCACTCGAGCAATGCTCAGATAATGTGGCTGTGGTTGTCACATCCAGGCACAAGTGTCTTCAGTTCCACCCATGAAAATAGCGGCCGAAGATGGATTGTCATGTCTATATATGTTCTAATGGACTCTGTCTCTGTGGTGAAGGTTAAAGCTGTCTTTCTCTCTCTCTCCGTGCAGTAGCTTGGAGTGAGCTGTTTTAGTCTGTGATCGTACGTCTCTGCTGACCTCTCTTTCAGACTGCCCTCTTGGCTTGTAACTGCCGAATGATTCGCTCTAAATTTTAAAATGGAACTCTTTTGATATTCACTCACTGCATGTGTTATGTCTGGGCTGCTCAGTCTCAAATAAAAAAATCTACCAAGTTTAGTGCAGGACTGATGCTGTTGGACTTACTATACCTGATGCTGTAAAAGTTAGCCACCACATTGGTCTTGGGCTTGATTAACAGAGTCCTAGCAGGTACCGAAGGGTAGAAGAGGTCTTGTTCTTTTCAGTCGTTTAGCTTTTAATTTATTTCATTTATTGTAAGTGAAATCTTTTCCACCTTGAGGCAAGGGGATTCGATTCTTGTATTCTTGAACGCTGACATGAGTGTCTGATTTCCTGAGTTGTTCCCGGCTTGCAAACACAAACTTGGTTGCTTCAAATTATGACGACTCCCAAAGCACAGCACTTTTCTGGACTGAAGGGTTACAGGCTCAAACTCTTCTTTTCAAACATCTTTCCCTTTTATTCCGACAAACCATCTGCAGTCTCCTCTTCCTCTCCTCTCCTTCTCCAACTCCCAACTCCCCACTGTGTCAGCAGGAGTTGTTGAGGAAGGAGGTTTGCAGTCTCGGCCACAGCTCACAATAGCTTTGTCCATGTTAAACCATCTACAGGGAGCGTGGGAGCTTAACTTAACCGTCTTATTAGTATTTAAGAGAGTGTGTCTACCATCCCGTCTTACACCTGCGTGAGGTTGTAACGCAGGCCGACAGCGCATTCTGTAGTTAGCCCGAGGGCAGGAGTGCTTAGCGTCGGAGGCAGCGGGAGGGTGGGAGGCTCTCGGGGCGCTGTAGGCGGAATCTTACAGGTTTTACTGTTTGTATTCCCTCCTTTTCCACTGCATCCGCTCGCTGTGATGCAGGCTTGGAGCGCGGCCTCCTGCGCTCTCTTCACTCTGGTCAGCGTGTGGTGAAATACGCAGAAATTCAGCGTTTCATCTGATCGCTTCTTTGTACTTTGGAATTTGTAAGTCTGAATTAACTCAGAATGTGGGAATCAGAATTTATAAAAGCAGCTGAATTCCAATTGTGTATATTTGAGCTTGGCTGAGTTAGGATTTTTAAGACTGATATAATTTTATTTTAGACTTTAATGTCTGATAATGAAGTATTGGCTCCTATATTTCCCCCCAGAAAAAAAAATATATCAACAGAGATTTTCCCTAACCTTTTTCTAATCAAGATAAACCACGTATTGTTCAAAGCATTTAACTTTTGCGTTTAAAATATATGTATGCTTATATAGACATACTGTACATAGATATTATTTTTGTAGAATGAGCATCATTGACCACTGTAGACAACAAAACAGGTATATTTTTATTTACAAAGTGACTTGAGGTAAACCTCCATCTTACCTCAGGAACTTGGACTGGTCTCTCTTGTAACATAGATTTTAATCTCAAAGAGACCCTGATAAAAAAAAGTAAAATGAAAAACATAATAAAGCCGTTTGTATTAATCAGTTATCATGTGTTATGAGCTCAGACATTTGTATGAATTACTTTTTACATAGTTGGCAACAATTATATTGCGGCAGAACTCACTGGTAACCTTTCTGAAGGCCGCCCTCACTTTCTGACCCCCAATTTACAGGTCATTCACACCGAAACAGAGCCATAATATCTCATAATGGACATACTGGTGTGTGTACAAGGCACAACAATGCTGCTGGAATTTTTATGCACATTAGTATGACTGCTATTTTGAGTGCAGCCAACAGCAACAACAACAACAAATATCCAGCAATTATATTTTCTGTTGTCACAAACTGTAGAGGAACTAACGTTTTTAAATTTACCCCAGTAAAGTGTACCTACAAGGTTGGTGTGAGTCTAAAAGTTAAGTGGCTGGAGAAAGTCTAACAGAGATTCAACCTGTCTCCCTTAACACAGAGATATCTGCACAATGCAGTCTCACTTTGGCAGTAAATTGGAGAAGCATGTCAGTGATTATGGGGAACTCTCACAGCATGAAAATGCTGCAATGCCAGGAGTGTGCCCCAGTCACTCCTCTGAGCAAGTTGGGCTTCACGGTTGAGAGTGAAGAAGAGATTACTCGATCCTTCTCTCATATAGCCAGGTGTAATGGCCCAAGTCTTAATGCCCATGCATGCACTGCAACTGCTTTGTTACGCAGCGTTTATTGCAAATCCTTTATAGTGAGGGTCCAAATTTGCCAAATAGAAGCATCCTGACCTACTTAAATGCTAGCAGAAATTGTAATAGGAGTATGATTTAAGGGAGGAATTAAAGAGCAGTGAATACTGCACTGGTTTTAATTTTCTCATGGCTCTCATCTTGATTTTATTCCGTTAATTATGCTCAATTATGGTGTCATTTGCTCTTAAACGATTAGAGAGATACACAAGGCACCGCCTCACAGTAACAGATTAAAATGCTGCTTAATAATAAAAAAAGTTCTACCACCTGCAAACACCAAGAATATATAACTTTCACAATCGTACACAAACATACACACTTTTCAGATAACTGCAGATCGATATTTTTAAGATGTCCACTTTTGAGAGAGACAGAGAGAGAGTTGTCATCTTTCAGCACTGGGGCTAGGAAATGAAGAGATGAGGAGGCCAAGACCATAAAGAGACTTTAAACAGCAAGGGTTATTAACAAAACAGACACAACTTAATGGGCTTTGCCTGGAAATAACTAGGGAACAGACAGCGCTTTCAGCAGGCACAACAGTCACAAAACAAAAGGTGAGAGGCAGAGCTTGAATAGACAGAAACACAGGTGAACTTCATTAGGTTAATCAAAGCTCAACACTAACAACAAAAACTAGTGACTGAGTGATTATTTGTCATTGTGAACACAGCACAGCACAGCAAAATGTGACCTCTACTTAAAAAAATCCCTAAAGGAGCAGTGCTTGGGGACGGTGTCATACTCATGAGTACCTCAGTGGTACATTTACCAGTTCGAACAGATGACCTTCCAATCGTGGGGCGAACTTCATAACTGTTATGCTACCAACTTCCCCAATTGGACATGTAGGCATCTAGTAGTTGACCAAGGAATAGCAGGGGGATCACGGCATCATTTTTATTTTTATAGCAATTTGAAAAAAACATCAAGGCCAACACAAAATGGTAAAAAATGACTCACAGAGAATCACAGAGATTAAGATCAATACATTAGAAAAAGATTCTGAGTTATTCTGTTATATGAGCAATTGCAACTGTAGTAACTGTACGTATTGAAAGGAAATAAGTGAAAGAACAAAACTGACAGAGGACAATGATCAAGGCAGAAGACAGAACACATATATGGTCTTTTAAAATGACTCGATGTCTTTGGGAAAAAATGGTTTTCACAATTGACTCAAGAGAAATCTGTTAAAGCAAAAATAGAAGACAGTCCCAGTGGCTTAAGGCAGTCACAGAGGTGTTCTTATCCAAAACAACTTACATTTCCTAATTACAGAGACAGTCTTCCTGGAGCATCTTGGATTTAAGCTGTACTAGGATTCAAACCCCAAATCTTAAGGTTACCAGTAAAGGGTTTTAGTCATTCAGACCACTGCACCACCACTGCCATGGATCCGAGTAAATAAAAGCAAACAAAAACATCAGATCAGAGGACTGTAGGGTGCGAGAAATAGAAAGGAAGTTAATGAAATCATACAGCTTGAGGCATACAGCTCGGACCCATCTTATGAAGAGTTAAAAAATAATAAAGAGAGAGAAAGTAACTGGGATAGGGAGAGAGAGTTGAAGTCGAAGAAGCCTCACCACCCCACGAGTAAAGACAAATTGAGCAGGCCTAGTGAACGCACCAAACCAAATGGGGGCCGCTGCAGAAACAGAAAGCGGGAAGCATGGGACAGTGGGAAATCGAGAGAGAGCCAGCGAACCAGAGACAGAGAGAGAGGGGGATGCTTTGCATGTGTTAGCCAGCGATAAGCCTCGGCCCGTCCTGGTGCTTCTTAATGAGGCAGACTCGCAGTGTGATGTGGAGTGCTGGGGGATCGAACGCACCGGGGGGAGAGGCAGGCTGCAGTAGTTTGGAGAGCCAACACTTCATCATTTCTAATTGCTGCCTTGTACACACTGGTCCCTACAGAGTTAGGGACTGCTCTACACTGTCACCCATCATCCTTCCTAGCCCTCTCTCTCCCTGTCTCCCTCCCTCTCTCCATCTCTGTCTTTCTCACTCAGATCTCTGAATAGAGTTCTGATGAGTCTGTGTTGAAACAATCTATTTCTCATTACGGAGCGCATTCATTCGGCTTAGTCTGCAGAGATTTACAGCCAAACTTTCGCAGATAATCACTCAAACAGTTTCAAATATTTTGGCAACGTGCACAACGGGCGCTGCTAATCTGATAACCAGACTGAGCACACAAACTCACAGTCTCGCCCCTCCCAAACATTTCAGCCCTAGTTCTTTTGGTTTCAACTTAGTTTGTTTAAAATCCAATCAATTTGCATTCATAGTGCTTTATTGAAAACCAAATGAAATATGGAAAGTTCAGCTTCTCTCATTTATCTCATTACTTTTTAAAACACAAACATGGAATTGAATATCAACGCTGTATCACTTCAGAACTTTAGGATCGCTGTGTTGGCTGAGTTCTAAACACTGATTTCAGCACTCAATCCTACCTCATTCAAAAATGAACAAGTTTGAGTTCCAAGAAATACCACATCCAGTAACCCAATGCCCAGGCCAAACATTAAACAACTCAACATAAACATTTCAACAATGCAACTGGTTCATTTTCAGTCATTGGAGTCATAATGGCTGCCCAATTTTGGATTCAAGACCTACTGACTACATAGACTGATTCTTTTATTAACAATTTTAAAAACAAAGAATATTTCAGTGTCCATTGCAATATTTCAAGGTCTCAGTGACGACTTTTAAAGTTCATTAACATGTTCTTGTTGAGAGCATGTGATTTACCATATGAGATTTTAAATTAATGTTAATTAGCGAATCGTGGCAAATCTGATGTATACAGTTTAAGTAGATCTGCTGTCCAAACCAGACATCAGAATGGGGAAGAAAGATGATTGAAGTGATTCTGAATGTGACATTGTTGTTGCTGCCAGAAGGGCTACTTTGAATATTTCATAAATTGCTAATCTACTGGGATTTCCATGCACAACTATTTCTAGGGTTTACAGAAAAAGCTCCAAAATATACGAAAAATCCACAAGTGGCTGTTCTCTGGCCTTGTTGATGGCAGTGAAAAAATAAACAGACTGATTCAAGCTGATAAAAAAGCAAAAGTAACTTAAATAACCATGCTTTACAAATGAGTTATGCAGAAGAACATCTATAAATGTATGCTAAAAATCAGCTACAACAGCAGGAGACCACACCATGTGTCTTTTCAACTAAGCACAGGAAACTGAGGCTACACTGACCACAATCTCACCAAAATTGGGCAAATGGAAAATTGCAAAAATGTTTCTGGTCTGATGAGTCTTGCTTTCTGCTATGACATTAGTAAGGTGAGGTCAGAATTTGGTGTAAACAACATGAAAGCTTGGATCCATCTTAGCTCGTGTCTTGCACTTCAGGCTGCTCAAGATGGTGGTGGTGTAATGGTGTGGGGGTTGTTTTTTGGCACACTTTGAGTCTCTTAGTACTAGTTGAGCAATTTCAAAAAGTGTTGAACCTCTTCTTCCATGTACATGCCCTGCACTGCAGATGCCATAAAATGTTACCACAGCCATCAGCCTTTATCACAGAGCTTTTACAGGCATAGAGAAGCATGAATCACCTCTTTTTTCATCTGCTATCTCATGTTTGTGAAGACAGAATCAACTTGGAAGCAGGATATTACCTAGCTTTATAGCTCTACTAACCCTCTTTTTCATACTCTCATAAAAGAGTATGTGTACATGCGTGGCTCATACACACATACACACAGGACAAGTTTATTTATATAGCACATGGTCATGCACTGAGGCCTTCCAGTACTTTAAATGGTTTTGCTGAAATAAATAAGAATGATTTATAATATTTAAAAAAAACCTCATATTTCCATGGTCATACACAGGAGGATTCAGTGCTTTACAGTTCTCTGCAGAAATGAAATGAGAATAATGACAAACCTTTTGACATACGCGAAAACTGCAGTACAGTCCATCCCTGTAGAGGATGGTCACCTTGGTGCCAACTTCCACCAGAACACCGACTGCCTACAGCCCATCAGGTTGGCACCCAGTCTTCACCGGCGCAGGCGCGAGGGAGCAGACACTGCCAATGCCACCGTTCAGGGAGGGTGAGGACCGGGGTTGCCAAGAATTGGAGATGGCGAAGGGGAGGCGGATGAATAGATTCGGCCGAGGGGGTGCCTTTGTTGCCCAGGCTGGGTGCAGGAGAGCCCAGACGGGGCTTGGCTGGGGCGGGGAGGGCACTTGGCTGGCTGGAAACACGGATGGTTCATATCGCTGTGACCCCAGGCTGCAGCATGTACAATGCATCTGTTCTGCCGTGCTATCTGTGAATACATGTAGTCGTCGAGGGGGACGTGTCTGCGGAAATTCGATGGCATGTTGAGCGGGAGAAGCTCTCCTCCGTCGAAATGGCTGCTGAGCCTCCGTGGCGACCGTAAATGACTGTGAATATGCTAATGTGGAGCAGGACACAGATGCCAGAGAGACGGAATGCGTACATGAGAGAGGGGGCGGACAAAAGTCACATGACTGTGTACAGTTATTTTTATAGGAGTGATGGGATTACACATTGTTTTTTTTTTGCTATAATATGCACAAAGGTATATAGGCATGTGTTGGACAGGGATTACCGGCTTGTGTCTCGCAGGTGGAACCTTGCCCAGGGATGTGTTTTGTTTTTGAGATTGGCAGTGTTTCTTACACTGATTTATGATGCTATATTTAAGTTCCCGCTGTGTGCTTGCTGCCGGGGCCCTGCCCTGGTTCACCGGCCTGTAAAATCCCTTCGTAAAAGGAATGAACTGTAAATGTATAAGGAGATCCCTTAGTGTCATGGAAATCGGACTCCCCTCCAGGCATTGCTATGGCGGCTGTGTACTGTGGAGCCACTAGAGAATTCATTTTCGCTTGCTTCTATTGGTGTGCTGCTAGTAATTGTCAGAGAAAATTCTCCCCCGCAGGGATCTTTATGGAAAACCAGGGAATGGGGCATTATTTCACTCTTCTTGATTTCTGAGCACTGGTACCATACTGTAAATCACACATTAGTACTACAATTGCCAGTAGCCATTCTGAAATGTCTTGCTTCTTGATGTTGCATATTTAGACACACTTGAGGTCATAAAGGCCATGGTAATTAACTGATATGTTGAGCAGGAAACGCAGTAAATGTAGAAAAATGCAACAAACAATGGTTCAATTTACTCCTAATGTGCTCCTTTATATATAACTAATGTTCACATCATAAATATGCAATACTATGTTTAGACTCAGTTTGTTTTTCCCTTTTTCAAATGTTGCATAGTAATTCATGCAACTTAACATTTTCTTTCCTGGACTGTAATTATCCGAAGTCAGTGCACATTTGGGTTAATTTAGCTTGCAGGATTCATTTTGTAAGTACTGTATGTGTGTGATAAACACATTTACGCAGGAGAGGGTCCAATCCATATCTCATTTCAGTGTGGAAGGTATAGAAAGAGATTATCGGGCCCTGATCCATGTCTTCATTGACTGCTATTTACCATATTTGTCTGTAGTCAAATAGTCTGACTTTGTTAATACAATTCCTGCTCACACACATAAGATTATTGACCTGAGCATCATCTCCTACTCTCTCTCTCTCTCTCTCTCTCTCTCTTTCGCCAATTTCCAAATGCATTAGAGCAAATGTACTACACATAGCAGACAACTATTAAGCTTCAATCACCTGGTTTCATAAGTTCAGAGCCCCGATTTTCGCTGACTTTCCTATTTCTCTGCACTTTTCTTCCTTTTGCAAAGGAAGCTCTTCAAATCCTATACTACGGTAATCTCTGAGTCTAACATGATTGCTCTGACACTCATTTGTGGCTGTATATTAGCAGTTGGAATAAACCTAGCCAGATCCTGTTTCTGCTAATGTCATTATGGTGACGCCGCCATTCATTTCCTGTCAGCCTTTATTAGTGTGGAACAGGATTAGTCCAAGGCAGAGAAGATGAGAAGACGAGAACCGGAAGACGAAGTTGCGCAGAATAATGCAGAGAGCGCAGAAACGTTCACCAGGCTTTAATGAAATCTTTGCGAAGCCGCTCTCGAATCCCATACTGAAATGGTTTTTGCAAAGTATTTTTACAAATTTCCCTTCCATGTTAAATTAAGATGCCGGAGGCTGTCAGTCTGTTCTGTAAAAATTAGAAGCTGGCTGGGATGAGAAACCAGCTCTGCATTTACCATGTCCAATAGCCCTTCAGAGCCACATTTTGCGAAACTACTTTGCATTTAATACAGCATTCACATTTCTGTGAATAGCACTTAAGTCCTCGCACACGCGCCGCACAACGTTCTATCATGGCGTTGTGTTCTCCTGCTAAATTGCAGGGGGGGACATCAAGAGACCCTTGAGGGCAGTAGCTCTACTCACAGCAATTAGTACCAAAGAGGCGAGCAATTCGCACGAGAGCACATTGTACTTGTTTGTTGCCTCAGTGGATCTTAAGTGGTTGAGAGATGGTGTAATGACAGATAGAGACGAAGGGTATGAGATCAAATCTGCTAAATATTATTTGTGTTAAACTTCTCTTCATTTTAACTCCAAGAAATACTGAGACATGAGAAAGAAAAATGTGTTTATAGCTAATACAGTTTGTTACTGTTTGCTCCTCTTAGTTAGCACTTTGCAATGAACTATGTTAAATTTGCCTGTAAGATTGCTGTGCTGGGTTCAAGTGAGAAATGTTTCGCAGCAATATGATAAAAACAAGCCCAAACCCACAGGTGACACAAAAAGTGCTTATTTTAACTCCGTGGAAAAGTGTTCCAGAGTTGGCAAAGGCAACACTGAGTGATTTTTTTTGCTTGTGTGTGTGTGTGGTTGTTGTACTATCACAAGTTTCTGGAGCAGCATACCAGAGACATAGGGCTTGTGGGTAAAAAAAAGTGCTCGCAATAGTAACAGCAATGTGCTAGAGAAAGAAAATTCCTTCTCTTGTCATTTGACCTCCTCAAAATTTTAAAAGAAATACAGACTTGCAGAAGAAAGAGAGTGTGAGACATAGAAGAGAACTTCTCCGACTTTACAGAAGTGACACTGAAGTGAAATACATAGGACAAAAAGGCTTCACTTCCCTCCTGTAGCCCGGAAGCTTAGGTAGGCCCAAACAATGACAGCATGTCCTTGAGTTATAAATATATAATCCACCTGAAGTTGTGCCGGGAGCCAGTCCCTTTTGATTGCCTTCTTTTTTTTCTTGAATAAATCATTCATTACAGGGAGCATCAATAATTAATATTCTTGGAAGCCCCAGTCCTTTATGTAAATAATGTCACACGTACGAAGGTTACTCGCTCAAACCTGCCGAGAACAGCAGTTTTTGAACTTTTGATTGTGAACTCACTGTGCGACATTTTCTTGTGCTGTGTTTTTTCGTCTTTCCTTGCACCCTTATGTTTATTTAAGCAGGTCTTAAATGCGGACGCCGCATCAGGCTCGAATTATGAACGATTCCACAGCTCAGGTGCGTGCCGTATTCCATCTCTTACTTACTCTGTCTTCATCGTGAGGTCCGGCTTTCATTTGAGCGAAATTTTTAATGCTCCTCCCATTTCTTAATCTCTCTCTGTCTCTCTCCCTCTCTCTCCTTCATTCTCTCCCTCTCTCATTACATATGATAAATCTAGCGAGGGCACATAACGGCATAAGCACAATGGTTCTGGCTTAGGAACAAGCCAATTTCCTGCTTAAAAAGATTGCAGTCAGCAAAATGCACGCTGAATTAATCTCTTAGCGTCAAAGACGGGCCGTTATTCAGCCTCTCTTCATTGGATTGAACCTTACGAGGGGCTGCGAAGCATTTTTTTTTATTTAAACTGTTGCAGGTGTGTAAGCATTTTATTTACAAAGGGAAATGCAAGGATAACAACTTCTATTGATAAAAATACTGAATTCTGTTATGTGGGAGAAGAAGGCAGGGGAAGAATGGGCTGGGCAGAAAGGGGGTATCATCGTTTCGAGGCTGGAGTTTTGCTGTGCCATCAGAACGTGTGTGTGTGTTTGTGTGTGTGTGCGTATGTGTGTGTGAGTGTTTAGGGGTAAAGATCAAAGAGGACTCATGTTTAGCAGCGAACGGCTGGGTGATCATGGCTACGCCCCGAGGATCCGGAATATCCATCACACTTCATTAATGACAGCACCTCAGTGACACACACATAGACACACTGTCACATTACCATATGGCCCTTTCTAAACACATGCTCTCTCAGCCTCTCCTGCTCTCTCACTCCCCTGCTCTCTGTCACACACACACATACACACACTCAGTCCTGTTACTGACAAGCACCTGTGTGACTTCCAAAGGCCACTGTCACCGAACCAGATGGCCTCCCTCTCAGTGGGCAGCCTTACTGAATGTCACACTAGTCAGCCTCAACACTAGGCGTTACTGCTGTATGTGTGTGTGTGTGTGTGTGTGTGTGTGTGTGGGTAGATTTTTAGGTATTTGTGAGGACTTTGTCCTGTCCTCTGTTCTGCTCCCTGAAAGACAGGAAAACATATTTTTTTTTATTTGGGGCAGTTGATAGAATAACGGTTAGGGTGTTTACACTGTGATCGGAAAGTTGCCCTTTCAAATTCCAGGACTGGCAAAGGTACCAATGAGGTACTCATGAGCACTGCTCCCCAGGCACTGTTCATGTTAGCTGCCCACTGCTCCTTCATGGATGGGATAAAACCGAATAAGTACAACATGAACAGACTGACTGAAAAGTAGAGAAACAGAACCATCCCAAAGTGTGACTCCATCACATAGACAGGATGCAGAAGAGCCAGGGCCATGAAGAGGTGAAGGTGAGGATGGCGGGGGAGAGTGCATGTCCTGTGCGGGGTCAAAGTGGGACCCCATTGTGCTGTCGACCCAATGACTGTGCTACCGAGGTGGTGTATGCGGTTTCCCTTGCCTTAACAGCTGTCATTTGGCTGAAGCCCACCCATCAGATCCCCAGTGCCTGCCTCCAGAAAAAGTTTGGGGTTTGTTCCTCACCCCTGAGTAGTCAAAAAGAGTCAAAGGGAGCTTGATTTTCCACCAGCTCAGGACAGGCAGGGGCATTAGGCACCAACTCAGAACATGCAGGGGCACATAGTGCTGGCTCAGGATAGACAGGGGCACTGGAGGCTGGCTCGGGGGCTAGACAAAACTCCTGGGGCAGGTACAGGAACAGACAGAGCTTCAGGGGCAGGTACAGGAGCAGACAGAGCTCTTGGGCAGAAATTGAAGCAGACAGAACTGTTGGGGTAGACAGAGCTCAGAACATTGGCACCAGAGTGAGCGATGCTCAGGACACAGGCCCTGAAGCAGGCAGAGCTTGAGATGCAGGCACTGGAGTGGGTGGAGCTCACGAAGCAGGCACCAGAACAGGAAGAGCTCAGGGAGTAGGCACTGGAGTGGGTGGAGCTCTCAGCACAGACACTGGAGAAGGTGGAGATTGGAGAATAGGCTCCATAGTGGGCAGAGCTTTGAGTACAGGCACTGGAGTGGCTGGAACTCTCAGTGTAGGCATGGTCATTGCTGAAAGAGCTCTTGGTGCAAGAACAGGGATGTTCGCTGCAGTTTGGTTGGAGGTCCATCCATCTGTCTTATGTCAAATCTGTCTTCTTGAGACAGCAAACAGCCACAGAGCAGACAAGATGAGGCAAGCATGACAGTGGAAGGGGTGAACCAAAGCAGCAATCTAACTTAGCTCAACCAAACACTAGACAGTAAAAAAGCACACATAAACAGAAAATAGGTAACTAAACTACAGAACCAATAAACAAACAGAACCAATTAAACTACACAGAACAGAACCACCAGCAAACACAGGCAAAACAGACAAGGAGGGGAGGCTAACCAATGAGAACAGACAGAGGGCATAACACAAGGAAGTTATAGTTAACATGAGTCACAGTCAACACGAGACAGACAGATGACAGGACTGGGGTGCCCTTTTGGGGAAAGTCTGGGGGGCAACTTCATTCCCACTGTATCATGAGTTACTGCTAAATCAAAGATACCATTATGTGTTATTTTCTGTTTCCTTATTCCTCTGACAGCTCACCTGTCTTTCATTTCCCTGACTGTCTAATCTAACATGTCCTGTCTCCAACATTACCAAAGTTTCAATATGAGTCACCTTTTTACAGATGCCTTCAAGAGACTGTCAGAAGAGATACAGACTTTCATTGCATAGCTGAAAGAAAACCAGACAAATATTTCATCAGTTAATGATTGCAGAGAGGGATTTTTCAAGAATATTTGCCATTCAAACAGCAAAAGATTAGATAATATCAGCAAGCGGAGGTGCATGAAGGACAGAAAGGGCGTGCAAGCACATAAACTTTAATTGTTAACTGATAGAAATCAAACCATGCTAAACAGAACTAAACCAACCACACTTCCATGACAACAGACACAAGTCCACGACACACAACACACACAAACATGGGTGTAACAAATCAGGATAGATGAACCTAATCAAAGACAGAGAACAGGAGGCAAGTTGGCATCTAAACCAGCAAAACACACAATTCTATTAATTGACATATATCACACATTAAGTTTTTTAATGATATGTATACCCCACATGTTTTTTTACAGGTTCCTAAATCCCTAGCTATTGCTGCATTTGGTCATCTTTGGATTTATTTATTTTTTTGCAAAGTAGGACTGAGGAAATTAAATCCCCATCTTTCAGCTTTCCTGACTTTTAGAATCAGCGCGTAGCTCCTGTGTGCTCACTACTAGATCTCCTGGCAAATAACTTCTCCATGAGACAGCTTTTAAAATGAGCTTTTTCCACTCTATTTTCATAACTCTTGGAATCAAATGCAGAGTGGCTTTGAACCTTGGAGCCCATCTGGTTTTAGGTGATATTGCTAAGTGATCAGCTTTCACACAGCTATGGATGTTTATTAAATAAACTTTTGAAGCTGTCTTGGCATTTCACTGTAGTCCCATTAGGACAAAAGCAGTGACCCATTAGCATGAAAGCAGTGACATAGAGTGAGTTTGACTTGTAAATGGTTGATAAACCATACTATGCGTGCCTTCTTTTCCAGCAAGATGTGGTTTGTTGCATGATGTTTGCATTACCTCATTACCACTGAGTGGCTTCATTAATTAAACTGAATCTTCTTTGTGTACCATTAGAAATGATTCTGAGTGTACTAACTCAACTAAGCTCAAATATTTAATAAACCCCTTCAAACTTTATCAGAATGTCATTAAATACTTATAAACAATTCATGTATAGGAGGATGACCATTAAAAGCAAGGACAACCTTCTAGCCTCTGATTTTGTAATAAATATTTTTAATTCATGTCTCTATTTAAGTCCAATGCACTGTAAATGGTCTCATGCCTGCCATGTAATAACACTGTCAGTCTTGATATTTAAAGGCTAGCTTGCAGTTGAAGTCGGCTTGACACTCTTCAAGTTAAACTACGGTGCTGGACACTCACCTGGCTGGAACATTGTTTATGATTGGGAAAACCTTTTTATCCCAAATCAGAAATTGGTTTTGTTAGAACTGGTTGTGTTATAGTTTCATTTGCATACTTAAATTATGTACAGTGTCATAGACATGTTCATTCAAGTAATATCGCTAGTGTATGCATCATACAATAACTAACAAAGTTTATCTTGAAATTCTGGAAGAATATTTGACCTCATTCACCAACACTTTTAAGAATGAATTTGTTCTTAAAACATAGTTTTCTGATAATCATCAATGTTTTCTTATTGATCTAACTACACTCAGGAGAACTAAAATTATATAATTAGCTATTTACAAGTAAACTTTTACATAATATAATATTAGATAATATGGGGCGGCACGGTAGCACGGTGCTTAGCGCTGCCACCTTACAACAAGAAGGTCCTGGGCTTGATCCCTGGCTGTAGGGTCTCCCTGTGTTTGTGTGGATTTTCGCCGAGTGCTCCAGTTTCCTCCCACAGTCCCAAGGCATGCAATATAGGTTAATTGGTGACTCTAAATTGGCCCTGTAAGGTGTGAATGAGAGTGTGTGTTGGTGCCTGCCTAGGCTTGTCCACGCCTTGTGCCCGTAGTTCCTTGGATAGGCTCCAGTCCCTGTGACCCTGATAGGGATTAATTGGTTTGGATAATGAATGAATGAATAAATAATATCATATAATAATTTTATAAAACCTGTTTATTTCAAATACTCACAAACCCTATCCCTTTCAACAAGCTCTGTTTCAGAGCATTTTTATAATATATATTTTTTGTCTTTATAATTATGTGTATCCATTTTCTCATGCCCTTTTTATGTAAATTTACAAAAACTGGCATTCACTTTTAATTTACAAGGACAGGAGAATACATCGTTATAAGAACAAACTTGCCAACAATTTGGCGTGGTTAACAGCTCATCATGAATCCAGTGATGACTTGCAGGAACTTATTATTAATAACTTATGACTAATTTTTAAAAATCCTTATGAAGATATTATTGAAAGAGACCCGTAGCTCTTGGTCAAACATCTCATATATTTTACAGGATTTATGTTCACTCTCTGCATTATGAGGCCCAGAGTGGGTCTCAAAACGTGTCACCACCATTAGTCGTGGGCCTGTTATGTTTGTTAAAAAAGACTACATCATCAAAAATGTACCGAATGTCAAAAATAAAAACTAACATTGCAGATTTGGCCTACTATTTGTTCTTTGTCTCTTTTCAGCTCTTCTGCAAACACAAACTGAGAAATGAAAAGAGCAGGTGGGAGCACACGATAGAACTCCAAGTCCTCTGAGTTGAATTCTGGCATATTTATTGCTGGCATAACTATCGTTTTGGGACCCACTCTGGGGCTCATAATTCTGAGAACAAGCTAAACATTCTCTAGAAACCCAGCACTCAAAACAGGAAAAGGTCCACACTCCAAACAACAGAACACATGTGCTTGTACAACAACAGCTTTTGTCTAGCAAAAACTTTGCAAAGACCACAATTAGTCATCAACATTTCACATTTCATCGTGTACTGCTTGAAAGGGCCCTGCTTCCTTGGCACATCTTTAGACCAGTACATTTTCATTGTCTGGAGTCAAAAAACTGAGGAAACCAACACACTGAGCTAGCAGGAAAGTCTCTGCGATTTAGCATGGGCTATTTTCTCTAGCGTCCATAAAGTTAATATCAATCTCAATCTCTTCCGCCTCCTCAGTAAGACTGATCTGTGTGTCGGCTTGGACTGGTGTCAGTGTGTGTGTGTGTGTGTGTGTGTTACCCTATCGCCCTATAAAGCACTCGGGCGAGCGATAATAAAGCGCAGAGCGGCGGCGGCACCCAGCAGCAGCCGGCACTTTTGTCATGTTAATGTGTCGGCGTGTGACGCTGGGCAAATAGGATTTACTGTGCCGGCTCCTCTGCCGGAATGAAATTGCGGTCTCATAAAATGTACTTTTAAGGCATTGTGGGGGAGCGCTGAGGGCAGTATATTAAACTGCCGTGGATCAGAGGAGAGGAGCACGAGAGAAGGCTGGACGTGGATTATGGACTCAGGTCGGAGGAAGGCGAGGATGGAAGAGAGGCACGGACTCGCTGTGATTGAAGGCCCGGCACTCGTAGTTTCTGATTTGGGTTTAATGTTGCCTCGTAAAAGAGGTGTGATGGAGAAGGTGGGGATGGTGAACTAGGTGGCATGTGCGTGTGCGTGTGTTTTACAGGATGTGAAATACCGCGTTCCCAACTTGCTGAAGGAAACTTGTCACAACACAATATATCTTCCTGTGCAGTTGTTCTTCACTGTTTAATTTAGTGGCTATAATTCACCAACTGTTCTCATGAAGAATGCCTAAATTATCTTTCATGAACGTTCTGACATTTACCAATGTTTTCTTTTTTAAGATTTGTTCATAGATAAGAAGAGAGTCTACAACTGCTGAAGAGCACTCTTACATGATTTTTATTGAATGTGCAAGCAGTGCTGCTTGAAAGTTTATGAACTGCTTAGAACGTTCTATATTTCTGTCTACATATGGCTTTTCACAGAAGTTTCTCAAAAGAGAACCCAACTAAACAATTGCGACAAAGATATTACCAAAGATATAATCCCACAATGTCACAAAGAGTCCCATGGTAACTTCTAAGCAACTAAAGGCCGCTTTCACATTGGCCACTGTTTATTGTTCAACCATCAAAAGAAGAACAGTGGTGTGCATGGCAGGATTGCAAGGAGAAAGTCACTGCTCTCCAAAAACAACATTACTGCCCGTCTGCAGTTTGCCAAAGATCACGTGGACAAACCACAGGGATAGTGGAACAATGTTTTGTAGACAGGTGAAAGCAAAATAGAACCTTTTGTATTGAATGAGAAGTGTTACGTTTGGAGAAAGGAAAACACTTCACTCCAGCATAAGAAGCTATCCCATCTGTGAAACATGGTGGTGGTAGTATCATGGTTTAGGCCTGGTTTTTGATGCTGCTGGGCCAGGACGGCTTGCCATCACTGATGGAGTGTCATGATCCGCTCACACTTGGAAGTTGGACACAAATGCAGGAGTTCAGATGAATGATTTATTGACAACACACAAAGCCCAGGAACACAGAGAACAGGATATGAGCACAGCACAGCCAAGGCAAACCGGGCCTTGCTACAACAGTCCACACTCTGAGAACGTAATAGTTGAGAACATCCTGCCAGCTTGCCAGTAGCTCCACGAGCATGGCACCTTGCTTGGAGAGACAGAGCAGATGTAGAGAACTAGCCCATCGGCTCATGAGGTTAGCTCCTCACCTCATGGTAGCTCGGTGAAAACAGGAATGCTCATAAGCGTTGGAAGCCATAACACTTGGTGATAAATACCAGCATCCCAAAAGGCACCTCGAACTGCCACAGTCCTTAAATGTAAGACTCAGACTGAGAGGGAGAGAGCAGAGCCAAATGAGAAACAGCCTGGTACTTCACCTTGATGTAGCTTAGCGGTTAGCCTGGATGTAGCTTAGTGGTTAGCCTGGATGTAGCTTAGTGGTTGCCCGGATGTAGCTTACCGGTTAGCCCGGATGTAGCTTAGCAGTTAGCTTGGATGTAGCTTAGCAGTTAGCCCAGATAGCATTGGCTGGCTTCTATGGCGAAACAGACAGAGAGCAGTGAGTATGAGGGAGAACGGACAAACAGTGACGGGACCGGGCTCCTTAAATAATCAGTGCTCACACTAATTAGACATGAACAAACCAATAAGAAATTAGGGGCCAAGACTAGACAGACAAGAAAAAAGGAAACAAAGCTGGACTTAGCGGCATCTTCTGCCTGCTCAGTCAAAGTGCAGGTAGGCTCCTGACATGGACCTATTTTAAGGTCTTAAGAATGAAAGATTTAAGGATATGAGGCAAAAATGGGTATTTTAAATGGGCAGATAATTCTGATTGGTGTTGAATTAACCAGACATGACATCTAACAAGCTACCATGCTCACGCTAATTACTGCACACTCCTGGCAGCTGCGAGATGGAGTTGAAAAATGAGTTCATCTTGGTAAAGATGGAAGCTGGTTACTTTTTCTCTTTGACTTTTAGTGTAAGTAACTACAAATTAAAACAGTAATTGGGCTATAGCTTAAGTATTTTCAACCATAAGTAGCTTGTAGCTTAACCAGCACTAGATGTGGATTTCTTAATGTCATCATTTCAGGTTGTGAACAATGTGACTGTGCCACCATGCCACATGTTTTTCCTTCTCCCTTCTATTCCTCCCCCTCTCTCTTTCCTTCCCGCCTCTCTTTACTCTAAACCTCTATTTGCTCTGGCTGCCAGTGGTCAGAAATCACTTAGAAAAAAAACCCTGCAAGTTGATTTAGAGTCCAAATCCCTCTCAATCATGTCACATTTTGCACTTTAAGGCCAATTCACCTCCGATTCTCCACGCCACACTGCTGCACTCGCAGCAGGGGACATTAACAGTCAGAGTCGGACTCCCATTAGAGATCATTTAAAGGCCGTTTTCCCCTCACACCCTCTCGGCCGTGCGCCGATAAGGCTCCTCGACGAGTCATTTCTCGAGCCTCCTCCAGTCCTCAGCCCCCAAATCCTTTGGAAGCTCTTTTATCAGCTTACGGCTGCCACTTCTGCCAAGGTTACAGGACTGTAGTCACTTTCCTCCGGTAATAAGTCGAGTGCCAGGCATCTTTAGATGCATGTTTACAATGCAAAAGTTTTTCACAGTGTGTGCCAGTTTTTTTTTTCCGTAATGTCATCTTTGTTCTGCTTCCTGCAGCTTTGATTTGAACGTGCTTTGTGCTAGGGGTCGTTTGTAATATTTTAGAAATGTGTGAACTCTTTTGGTGAGAGACATATGGCTGAATGAGTGCTGTGTAGTTGTGTGGAGGTGGCAAGTTCTTGTTAACGGTGGCCAACTTTTTAATATTGGCCAAGATTTCAATAGCTCAATTATGAAAGAAGCTTTAGCTTTCAAATTTATCTACAAAGGAGGCAATCTAATAGTCTGACTGAAAAAATTACACTGTGAAAACATTTCAGCACCTTAATGTAAAAATGTACCAAAACTCTCTTTTCCCGCTCTTAAAATATTTTTGGTTTATGAAGCATTTGCACTCTGTAAATGCTGAAATTCTCAAAAATTCATAAAACAAACCCAGAACCTTCCATTAACTGACAATTAACCATTAGGTTATAAACAGTTTTATAGTCTCTTACAAAAAGTGTCAGATTATGATTTACTCCAGCTTTTGTCATCTTTGGATACTTCAGATCCCAAAATGTAACTTGTCAATTTCAAACACTATTTCCCATCTCTTACTACATTGTCAGCTTATGAAACATTACACTTCATGTAAACTGCAGGTTTTACAATCGTTACTAAACACATCATATTTTATGTTATTTGAGTTTTCAGGTTTCTGCTTGCCTACATATTGTAACAATTTATTGTTAATGTTAACCTTTCATTCTAAAAATTCAACAAAGCTTTATCATTATCGTTCAACAAAAACACAATACGTAGGATCCCAGTCATTTTTGCTCTCCGACAAAATCATCAGCTTATGAGACAGTTACAGCTCATGTTAACAGATTCTAAATATTGTAACTAATAATGAGCTGTATTTTTTGCCCGGGGTGTTAAGATTGCATTGCTGCTCGCCTACCTACGGAGGAGTGACATCAGGAAACATACTTGTCGCGCAATTGTTACAGCTAACATCTTTGTACATTTTCAAGCACAAGACAAGACAGCTTACAATACCATTCCCTCCATGATGTGCAAGACAGTGACAGCCAACGGTGGCTCGTGGAGTCAAGCAGGGCAGAGACAACAAGACTCTAGCACAGGATCAGGGCCCAGCAGAGCGGCGAATGGACAAGGTTTTCTCCTAGTGACAAGAGGCCATTTTTAAAGTCTCTGCTCCTCGTACGAGTCAACTTGAGATGTGTCCCCGCTATGGTAGAGGACAATTTGTGACAGGGAGACAAACTTCATACAAGCCTGAGTCTGCAAAGTCAAAGCCCTCCGCCTCATGTAACGAGCAGATATGGCATTTGCGAAGGACAGTTTGTGATGAAAAGTTTAGACTCTCTCCAGGTTCAAAGTGCTGTGCATGAAAAAAAAAGTTGGAGACTTTTTTGTGACACATGACATGCTGACTAAATCCTGACGCTGTGCTTTTTCAGGCGCTCTCCAAAGGCTCGGGCTCAGTATGACATCCGGTAAAGCCTCTCTCTCTCGTCTCCTTTTTACCTTCAGCTCTGTCTATCTCCTGACATCCTTCTTTGAGCTTTCCCTTCCTTCAGAGGTCTGTTTGCAATTCTGAAATTTCGTTATTTTATTTCGTCTGTAACCTTGTCTTCAACCTTGTGTTTTTAATGTTATTAATCCTCACCTCTCCCTCACTCTCTTTGCTAATGTTTCATGCATCATTTCTCTGTTTAATTGTTGCTGGCTGAAACCTTTCCATTCTCAGCAGCGATTCTCTCTCTTCTCCATACCTCTCTGTCTGCTTCTATTCAATTAGCTGTCACCTGCCTAGCGTGGGCACTGCTGCTGTGCGAAACTGTCCAGGCTGGACATGACCGTGGGGTTTTGAGCTCTGATTTAACCTCCTGCTGCATTCACCTACCTCTTTTACTACACACATCCCCGCTTCTCTAATGCTTAAAGCTCTTTTATTAACTGGAATTAGCTTTTCTTACTTCACTTGTCATTTTAATCATTACGAGAGAAAGCACACACAGCATGTTATGGTCACTGTGAAAGAACTTTTAAAAAACCTTTTTCTGAATCAGATGAGATTGGACCATGTGGTCCATTCACTCACAAATGAATACACTGACTAAATTCTTCACTTAAGACACTTAAAAGACAATTTACACAAATTAAGTCATTGACCAAATAATGCAGGCTCTTGAAAGGCAATTATGAAACCATGTCTCAGAGACTTGAGTTTTCCAACAGAAAAGTGGTTTCATTTAAACAGTTATTGTAATATTTAAGAAAGTTTATTTTCTTACTTTGACTCAATTTAATCCTTTTTGTTATGTATTACAACTGAGGTAAGAGAAGGTCACATGATGAAGATAGATATTCCACACCTCAGTTTCATTTAAACACTAACCAAACTGGATCTGACATATTGCCAGAAGTGGTTTCACCTTCTCAGTCACACCTTACGAAGCCAATTTAGATTCACCAGTCAACCTATAGTGCACGCTTTTAGACTGTGGGAGGAAACCGGAATGCCTGGAGAAAACCAGCGTGCACACAAAACTCCACACAGAAAGGCCCTACGCTTGAATATGTGTATAACACAGCAGGATGTTGGAAGGAGGGGAAACAAAAACCTTTACAACAAATGTGGTCGCAACAGACGCAAGACAAAGACACATCAGGAAAAACAAACATTAATGAGGACAATGAACATGAGAGTTCAAACAAAAACAAAGTTTTCTCTATTTTTTTTTAAATTGTAGTTACAGTTATAAACATACTAATAAGCTGTGCAGTGTTCCATTGTGCCCTCTGGTAGATAAACAGTGCAATGAAAACCCTCATAACATGAGCAAAATGGGCGAACATCTTTTTAAGAAGTTAGAGTTAATTGCCAATTAACTTATACCATCCAAAAATATCGTAGTAGTAGTCTGTGTAAATGCTGGAATGTAGTATGAAATTTGAGAGAAAATAAGGTATATTTTGGATGTTTTGGGTCAATCAGCTCAATTTAGATCAATTTCCTCCATGATTGCAACAACAGTGGTGCATGTGTGATGTTTAAAAATCGAATTATTTATTGAGCTATTTGCTCCCTGTTTGTTTTTAAGTCAGTGTGTGTTTTATAGAAGATTTGTACACTATTAAATATGTGCAGGTTAAGACCAACTGGCTATATTAACTTGAGGTTGGTTCACACAATCACTGACACATGCCCCCATGAACAATGAAATGACTGATATCTCTAATACGACCCTGTCAGACTTGCTGTAGGTACTTTGTCAGAAGCCAGAGTGCACTTTACCATGGGGTGAAGACATTCTGTGATATCAAATATTATTTGAAGGATGAAACCTTGAGGGATATAGACCTTTATTACCTTTACAATGACAGTAGTCTCACTCATTCCTAGCCGTTATGAAAGGTGTCTTGTCAGACATTATTAGTGTCGGTAGGCTGAATTACATATTTGCTTGTCTCCTTTTAAAGACCTACATGTTTGGTGGTGTCTAAGCGGTGTACTGTCTAACCTTCCCCATACCTAATGGTAACGAATTCTCCTTTCTACGTTTGTAAATGGATTAAGTTCAGTTGTACACTTACCATTCTTTGTGTAAGCGGTAAAGGCCTGTTTAGCATTTGTTTTTCTCTTTTCTTATCTCTACTGCAGCCTTAGCATCAGCATCTCATAACCTTTCTCATTTGCTTCTGCAAATATGATTGAGCTGGATGCAATGGCTTTGCTCTGACGTCTTTGTTAAGTTTCTTGTAGTCTCTGTTAGTGAGGAAAAATGTGGAAAAGGGAGTGATGAAGTCTTGTAAGATAAGTGGAAAAAACTTTCTAAAAAAATTGGGCACTCAGACCCTCCGATGAGTCCTCCTCTTAAACAGCATACTGACACATCAGACGGAAGGCTTAACACACGTACGCGCGCATACACACACACACACACAGACTCTGGACTCCCGCCTCCACACATTCAGGCGGCACCAAGATACCCAACATAATTATCGGCTCCTTAATGATTACTGCGCATCAACAGCGCCTCTATCCGTTTATTACAAGTGCTTGCTGAGCCCCCCACTAGGCCCAGGAGACTGCTTATCTCCACACAGACCACTCCATGGGCCTAATTGAACCCTATTAACAAACAAAAGTGTGCCTGCTGCCGCGATTACGCTAAGAACAGCCAAGACCCGGCAACTTCCATTTATTTATTTATATGCTTGTTTATAAACTTCCCAAACCCTCCCAGGCTTACGGCTTTACGTCGTCAAGATAAGCAGAGACGACCAAGTCTTGGAGGAAGTGCTCTGTCGCACTGTCACAATGAAGCGTGAGAAGAAGGACTGTGTTGAAGGGTCGGAGGAGCATAAGAGAGTGTGTCGTGTAATGAAGATGTGCCCCCGGGAAGTGAGAGAGAGAGAGAGAGAGAGAGTAGTTTGTTTGAGACAGCATCTCAATTTGCTGGTAATTAAGGCCTGAAGAAACAGGTGACCGAGGTAAGAATTCCCAGAATGACAATGGATTCGTGTGTGGAAGCATGTTTGGTAATGTGGGACAGAGGTCTGATGGAGTTCACCCAAAGACTTTTGTGTCTATTTCTGAGGGTGGTGATGTCACAGTGGTCCACATGAATAAAATCCAGTGTTGGTGGCCACAATATTCGAAGTTTGAATCCTGTGGGAGTGACAAAAAATTAGCCCCTGAGCAAGCCCCTTAACCCCAAGATGTTCCAGGGAAACTGTCCCTGTAAAAAGTCATTCGAGATAAAGGTGTGTGAGAAATGATGTAAATGTAAATGTTTCACGGTTCAACTGTGTGTATACCTAAGAAAAAGAGAGGTACACATGGTGAAATTATGATGACCTATAGAACAAACTGCACTATTTGGTGGCTGCCGCTGTCTGCATTGGTTGGCCGGTTGCCATAGTGAGGCCATTTCCTTCTCTACACAGACTCTTTTCGTGTCTGTCTGCCCTTGCTTCAACCTCCTACACAAATGCTTTTACACTAACATGACCTTTCTCAAACCCTCCCGCCACTCAGTGTTAAAGTCAGAAGTGACTTTTGTGACACCATTGGTCCCCTCCCCAGCAGTCTCTTTGTCAGTCACCTATCGCCAACCTGCAACTGCATCAAAAATATGTCCATTTTATCTGGAAGTGAATTAACACACAAATTAAAGCGATAATCTCTGAGAGTTTGCACATTACAGTATTCGGATGTTCATGAAAGAATAAATAGAGAATATTTGTGTGTAACCTGTATTTAAAATTGAAAAATATTGATGATTCAGTTTAATGGAGGACAGACTTTTCTTTGCCTGACCAGTAGCCTGTTAAAGGCTTAAAGCAACAGCCAGGGATTTATGGTATTCATCAGACGCTTATCCAGAGTGACTTAAAATTCCCAATTACTGGGAAGCTCCTCAAGAGCAAGTTGGTGTTGAGGGGCTTTGCTGTGGGACTCAATAGTGATAGCGCTGGAGGCAGGAAAGGCCCAGATTCAAAACCACAATTTCTTGATCTGTAACCAAGTCTGTAACCCCACCAGGAATAAAGGGGTAAAGTTCTTCTGGCATGTCTGGACACATTCTCTCTGGCCTCTTCACTGTGGAAACCTCATGCTTCTCAACTGAAAAGTATTGCAGATGTAACAGTATTGCAGATATTTCTGGTTGACACACTAAACTTTTGGTTTAATAATTATTATTAATGTAGAAAAAGCATAACAGACTTTCAACAAACCATTGCCACTGAAGAAGAAGCAATGAAATACCAGCAAAATAAACCACAGTGTGTTCTGTGTTTTGGATTTATTTTAGTTCAATTCATTTTTTTTTATATAGCGCTCTTAACATTGTCACAAAGCGTTTTAAATATATCCGGCCACAACCCCCAACAAGTAAGCCTGAGGTGGTAGTGGCACTTTCGAATCCTGAGTTGTTGCTGGGGCCGCTTGCTATGACCCACTCTAAAATGCTAAAATTACCTGAATTTTAAATTTGGATTCGGTTCAAGTCTTTGTAGTCCAAAAAAGGTTCAGCTGGTTTCAGATGATGGAGTGTCTCACTTAATACTCATAGAACACATATTTTTGAAGAGGTGAAGATATAAAAATAGTCCGAGGGATGCTTTCAAATTTGAGTTGTTGCTGGGGGCTCTTGCAAAGATCAACTCAGCAACATTAAGCTAAAGTTAGTTCAATATTAAATTGTAATTTCATCAAATCCATAAGGTCTTAAAAAGTCCCAGCTGGTTCCAGATGGTGAGTCCAGATGAGGGTTCAGTCGGTGAAGCGCCAGCTTGGGATCAGCTCGGAAAAAGAAGAAGAAATAGAAGTGGGTTAGTGCCCTACACCTAACCTCTGACAGTGCTAAATTTCTTATGTTTGGTTATGAACTAATAGTTATGAGTTCGAGTCTGGATCTATTCTACCTTCAACACTACCATGATTGGGCTTCTTAGAAAGAGCTTTAACCCCAAGTTGCTTCAGGAAGACTGTCTCTGTGATTAGTTGACTTATATAAGGTTGTGTGGTTGCATACTGGTCAATTTTACACTTGTATTGTACTAAAAGCCTTCTGTTGAATGATATAAAGTCATAAAAAGTATTATTGAATAATTCTAAATAATTCATTACTGTTACACCTCTAATCATTTCTCTGCTTCTCCAGTTCGACCTCATCACTCCACCTCCAAAACCCTCTATGTCACAATCTCCAAACTCTCCCTCTAGTACTCCTCCCCCAGATCCCTTTCTCTCCCTCTTTCTCCCTCTCTCCGGCAGTCACAACGAGGCAGACAGTTGGGGCTGACAGGTCTGAACGATTGATGTTTGAACAATGGCCGACCTCCTTGCATGAGGAACCGAAAGTAAAGCAGAGCCCGGTAAATTTTTTAAGAGCCGAAGACGGAGTGATTGATGTGCTCCTCATCGGCTGCTCCTGCCTGCGAGCAGGTAATGGAGTTGTGTTTAACCCGAGTCTCCCAGGGGGTGTGTGTGGGGAGACGTGGTGCTACTTTGGGGAGGCTTGGGGAGATGGCATTTGTCAAGAGCAGAGGAGAGCAAGCTTAATCCATAACTCCAGGGTTCCTCTGTGGAAAACTGATTACTTTAGAGAAGCCGGTATCAGGTTACCAATCTATGTGTGCCTTATATATATGTTTGGTAAAAAATGTTTGGTTGTGGGCATGTGGTGGATGTAGTGTAATTGTTGGCAATATTTGTATAGTGCTCTTGTGCAAAGCAAGAGCAATAAATACAGACGCTATGCCTTCGGAGTTGAGTAAGGTAATTAGAGGGAAAATAAAAGGGAGCTTATTGTTTAAAATTGCAGTTAAACTTTTGCCTGTGGTCTGTTTGAGCTTTGAATAGCAATGAGCAACAACACAGCAGCATTTTAGTAAAGTCGCCTTCATAATGCTCTTTATTTTAGCCTAAGTAATCACTTCTTTGCATTTCGGGGCTGGTGCATTATTCAGTACACAGCACGCTACATGCTCGCCTCTTTAGAAGGCCTGCAGTGATGAGCTGCAAACTTATTTTAACAGCAACCATCCATAAGCCAAAAAGCTGTTATGACACTTCCAGTAAAGTGTCATGTTTACAGTTATGGGCCTATACTCATGTAAAACACTCTGGTGAAATGCAGTGAAGGCTGTTTTCTTGGACTGGGGCTTATTCAGCAAATGTGCGTGTGTGTGTGTGTGTATGTGTATCCACTCAGCACCTGGCCTTGCTTCAACACCCGTGTTGGAGTTTGAAGGTAATACATTTTTATTACTGTTGGCAGTGTGTTTGAGGAGGCTACCGCAAATATGCAATCGCTAATCGTGCAGAAGTTGCTTGTGTGTGTGTGTGTTCTTGTAGGGACAGTTGCTGACAGTTTGTGCCTGAGAAAAGCCGAATGTTATTATATTGATTTCTGCTCGTGGCTCTTCTCGTGAGCCGACTCGCCGTATGTGATGTATATCTGAGGTGATGGAACGCTTGGAGCCGCCCCCCAGCTCTCCTGCTAGCATCAACTTTTCCCTTGTATGTCTCTGGCCCCCACAGAAATGGAAACAAAATAAGAAATAAATTCAGGAAGAAGATAAATGACAGTTTAAAATATGATGACTTGTTGACATTTATTCTGAAGCATTTCCAGGGGGTACAAGGAACCCAGAGGAGATGGAAAAACAACAGTATTTCAGTAGCATTTTGCAGAGTAAAAACTGACACATCATTGTCTTTGTTTTCCAAAAGGACAATGTTTAAATTTAGTTTCTAATTTGACAGGAAACTTGAATCACACTTCGGAAATCATAAGGACTGTGCTTTTGGCAAAATGCACATTGAATATTTTACTTTGACAAAGCAGATGTTAGATTAAAAAAACAAATGTAAATGTATTTGGGACCCAACCACAATCTATAAAATGGTCCAGAAGCTTATGCAAGTTCAAGACTGAAAATTTTATTTATTTATTTATGTGTTGTTTACATAGAAATGTAATCAGGTACACTAGTACAAAAAGTTAGGAAAATAGGTTTAAAAAAAGAAAATATAAAATGAAAGTATGATAACTGCAGCTAATGTTGTGTGAATGTAAAGTACTACAAATACTAAAGAACCACGGGGGCGGATAACCACAGTTGGTAGTAACATCATTAGTGGCACTTGAAGCGAGAAGTTATCCAATGCGACAGTAAATAGCTCACTAATAGTAAAATTCTCAGAGTTGTGGTCTCAACTGGTCTATCCGAGTTCATGATGAGGCCAAGTACAAATACGGCTGATTCCAAGACAAGACTGAGAGCTTCAAAAACTGAAGGTTTTCTTGAGTACTACAACACTATCCCTCAGAAACATAGGGAGAGGCAAGTAAATATTTTGAATATCATTTATTTTTCAAAATGCTCTCAAAAACTTGAAAGTGGTGAGTGTGTTGTACAGTAGTTTTCACATATGTTCACAAGGAGCACTGTCACTGTATCTGGAAGTAGTTCATTAGAGTTCATTCAAACTAGAGAAACATGAACATGGAACCCAGCCATTGGGAACACACGAGTCAGTGTATCTCACGGTGCCGGTCCCAAGTCTGGATAAATGGGGAGGGTTGGGTCAAGAAGGGCATACGGTGTAAAACGTTTGTCAGTTCCAAATGTGGACAACGGGGCAGTTGATCTGCTGTGGCTACCGTTAACAGGAAAGCTGAAAGTAGAAGAAAAAGAGAAACATAAACATGGACTGTTAGGCTCCTTTAAAGTCCACAATTGTTGAGATAAATGCTTGGATTTCCTCATGCAGCTTGGCACAAAACACTCAGTCCTGGACTGATTTGGCACATATAAAGCCTTGAAGATGATGTATAAAGCTTTTATTTTGTTTAACTCGGATGACATTAAAGAAGGTGGAAAACAGGAATTAGGATAGTAGGAAAACTCTTCCATGAATGCCACACCTCTACAACAACTTTAACAACAGGATAAAATAAGAATTTTTGAAATAATTAGCATGCATTGCACAAATAGAATGTAATGTGAACAATAACTTCAGCTGTTTTAAGTCATACGCAGTACATAGTTGGTGTGATTGACAATAAGTGAACAAGAAAGGAAAAAGAAAGCTTGGGGGGGGAGTATAATTGAATTCCAATTGGCCATTTCCCCCTTTTCAGAGCTATTGGCTGGAGATTAGGATTTGGAGGCATTTTCTCATTCTTTGCTCCATTTCTTCTACATTCTGTAGTTTGCACTGGGTGAATGTTCCATTACTGGACAAGTAAAGGCTCAGAGAGGGAGCGAGCAATGCAACGTGTGATGGAATTTCAGTTTGCTGAAAATGAAACGCGGGGTCTGAGTGGCAGACGAGAAGACAGGAATGAAGAGAGAGAGAGAGAGAGAGAGAGAGAGAGAGAGAGACGAGCGAAAAAGCATGAATGCGGCACTAGCCGTCTGAGTGGTAAAGTCACTACTAATAAAATGTCCACTGCATGAGGTCAACACAGGGCTGGTTTAGATTGGCCTGCAGATTGTAACGAAGTAGCGAAAAAAGAGCAAAAGGGCGAACTCGTGTAACTCTTTTAGTTGCACATTCTATAAGAACTGTGAAGAAAATCTCATTCAGAGGAGGTTAGGGTTTCTGATTGCTTCGTTTCCTGTAATGCTTTTAGCCAATCGTTAACATCAGCATCCTTTAAAAACTCCCGGACATCTCACTTAAAGCAAAATTGATCTGTATGGGGCGTGCCATTTGTATTCCCCTAAAACTTGTGTTGGAATGATCAGTTCTCTCCTTCCTTCAAATTCCATGTACAAAAATGTAACTATCCGTTGTGACTCAAAGTTGTTGTTTTTTTTAAAAAGGTGTCTAATTAATATAATTCATCCTGCATTTAATATGTGGTGTCTTTAATAAGGAGCGCTTGTGTCTGAGGGAGCACTTCATTAGCAGGAGTGAGCAGGCGATTTCCAACGCCTTTGAAGTGACTTCACACATGCTGGCCAGATAGCAATGTTTAATGGAGTGCCGGAAATGATCTCGGAGATCATCTGAAGTCACTGCTTCTTTTGACATTAAAAGTTTAAAGGTGACCCCAAATTCCTTTCATCCACCCCCCCACCAAGACCAATTTGGGACAGAAGTTTAACATTTTGTCTTTGAGACTGCAAACTTTTTAAGAAAAATGTACATGCTAAGGAGGTACCTGGCCATGAAAGGAAGGCAGTGATTTATTCCAGGTCTTTTGGGAAAAGTGTTTTTTTTTTATTTTTACCTGTTTTATGAAACACCACGATTCCCAGTACATGACTAAATTTGTTAACCAGGCCACTTACTGTCACGAACCGATATATTTATCCCTTAGCTATTTGCCTAAGGGAGAGTTAACGTTTCATTACTTACTCAAAATCACTGCTGTAAACTTTGCTGATTTTAAAAGCACCTGAATGTGTCTCTGTTCATATGTGGCCATTGCCTATATCAAACGAGACGCGTCACTAATTGTCTTGAACAAACACATGCATAATGTGCTCTGTAAACTGGCAGTAGCCAACAGAAAAGTCCCAGGTACATGCTGATGGCACATGCTAATGGGCCTCTCAGAGAGTATATGTTCTCAGACACAGAGAGAGAAGCCTAATTAATTAGCAGATTCTGGCTTTGATGTTGCTAATTGCTCTATGCCTCTGAACTTCATTAAGCAGGAGGCTTCTGGACTCCAGGAGGCAGGTCCCTGGTTGGTGTGTGCTCCTGCACTTCTGTTGTGTGAACATTTTTAGCATTTGTATTCTTATGAAAAACCAGTACAACTTTTCTTTTATTACCTTAAAGGTAAAATTGTTTACTTCCCAGGTTTTGAAGGTAATGCCAAATTGTAAATACTTATACATGCCTTTATTTGGACATGGACATGCATTCCAGGTTAAAAATATAACTGACAGTTTATGAACTGCAACTTTGACCAGCATTCAATAACTTTGAAATAGCTGCATTTTGAGAAATATGTAGAATAATTCTTTTTCATCATGAAACCAATATTTCTTGACATGAAGCTGGCTTTTTGTCATGATGACTCACAGATGGATTAGAACGTGGATATCAAATTTGTTATACAATCAGACTCTTTCTGAAACTAAACCATAACAAGCTCAGTTTCTCATTATGTTATGCGACACAGGTTAACACAGATTCTGGAACATTTTGTACATAGCAGGAACAGATGAGACTAATTTAGCGCTAGCAAGGACTCAAGCGCAAAATTCTCCAAGCTGAATACAAATGAGGAAGTTTGTCTGTGTCTAGCCAGCTCGTACCTACCAGTACCAGAAAACAACACTTGTCCAAGATGCCTTTTATCAAAAGGCCCACAAACAGCACCAATGGCTTCAGTAATATCAATCAGTGTCCGTTTTGTCCAAAATGCTGCAAAGAGATTTTATACAGAGGGGGATGGTGGCCAAAACATGGATCAAAATGGTCAGATATTCATGGCAAAAACTGAAGCGCCAGACGTAACCCCTCCATGAGGGATGTGTCCATTAATGCTAATGAGTCAATCCTGAACTCCCCTATTATGAACCCAATTGACATTTCACAGATGAACATGCTAACAGGCACAAGAAAATATGTTCCTTTGGTTTTGCATCCCACTGTGAAAAGATCTGATTTCTCTGACATCTCATTACTCTGAGCGATTAATATCTAGGCGGACAAAAACTTTTTTTCCTGCTAATTATTTATTTCATTTTTAGAGGGAAGGACCAATTAAACTGACTAGAGTGGGTGAATGCCTCTGAGATGAACCATAATAAATTCTTCCTCTTGTTGTCAACACTGTATCCCAAGAGTTTAACCCTTACTCTTGGAGTTTACTCCAGAACTAGCAAGGATACTCCCCTTATTGTATCACAGAGGGTTTTGAAATGCATGTCGTTTGAAGTCTTTTCTGAACACCATTTGGGAAGAGGGTTAAAGTTGGTAACAGCAAAAGAGACTGGTTAAAATTAGGGTCAAATTGCAAGGCTGCATAAGTAGACTTAAACCTCCTTCACGCTGTGTCCTTAATGTTGGCGTTTTGTTAAAGCACAGCAAGTGTCCCAAATATCCACCCAACCCAATAATGCCATACAAGAAAAATACAGATACTCATTTTCTCAAGTTAATGAGTCTTTGTGTGTGCCGAGGGACGGCGGCGAATGACGATAAGTAAAATAAAATGGAATAGCAAACCAGAACGCTAACCTGCAAGCAGGAGGGGGCGGGAAGAGAGGTGGAAGAAAAAAAATTCTTGGAAAATGCTGAAAGTTGCAGTTTCGCGAGGTTAGGTGAGGTGCTGAGAATTTGAGCCCACTAATGAGTTTCCGGAGTGAGTGGCTAGGGATTCTTGAACAGTTCTCGGAGGCGCTGGGACATGCTGACACGCTCACTTTTCCCATTCTATCAGCTTCCTTCCCCCCACCTCCCAAACATGGCTGCACTTTTGAGGCTAACAGAACCAGGAGAGAGAGAGAGAGAGATTGAGTTAAGAGTTAATATAATGATGGGGAAATAGCCAGAAAAGCATCTAAGTTACATGTTGAGCTAGACGGGAACCTCTTAGGTCTGCGTGTTTGGGACATAATGTGACATATTAATCTCTATTATCAACGAGTTACTCTGCTAAAAGGCTTCCTGGAGAGGAGTGTGTTTGGAACTTTCAGTGCAATGTTTATTTGGAACAAACCTCTAAATACCCTTAATTTTTAAAGAGGATATGAAATTACAGAGAATGAGTGTGACCCATTATATGCTGTGGACTTGAGTGGCGGAGAGCATCTAAAAGCAACATGCTGGTTGGTAAAAGATGGGCACACACAAACTCTTGGTGATGGAGAGGGAGAAGGAGAGTGAGAGAGATGGAGAGGGAGAGGTACAGTGAGTCATCTTGGAAAATAAGAGCCTGCTGTGAAAATATACCTTTAGACTCTAAAACCAGCAACAGCAGTCCATTTCTGGAGGAGTGTGTGCTCTTGTGTGTGGCCTTGTTTGTTCATAGTCCATTCAATTTGACCCAGCATCGCTGCCATTGGCAACTATGCATTTTATCATACATCATTGACTAAAGCCATGTTCCATTAAGAAGGCCTAATTAGTTCCAACAGTGAGTCAAACTGCTTCACCTAATGTCTGAGGAAAACGCCAGGCAGAGCAGAGAGAGGATCAAACTTAAGGAACGTACATAAACACAGAAGTTTAGTGCATTTTATATTATAATCATTTTTTGCTCCCAAAGTTCTGTTTCTTTACATAAGACATTCTCTCAGACAAGGGGCCACTGGAGTGATCTTGTCTCATCTCTAATTAGGTTCAGATCACACAGTTGTCTCTCTGATATAGAGCAGGAAGTGTGATCATGTTTTTATGTAGCTTTCCTTCTGTGTCTGAATAAAAGCCTGTTGTTGTGTGTTGACAGTGACCCTTTCTTCTTTGCAGAGCCTGAAGGGGGGTGGGGATGCACAACGATGTAAGGACTTTCCAGTATCTTTCATATACTGTGGTCAAAGGAGGCTGCACTAAAATACTCATTCCTTTTCAGATCCAAATATGCTGCATTTTCCATTAGTGAATACAGCAATGCTGACGTAGTTTAATATGTGAAAGCTTGATAAATATCAGTGGCCAGCAAGAAAGAGGATGGGGAAAAACACTGTAGAAATAGAAGAGTAGGTAATATAATCTATTCTGACACAGGCTATCTGAGAGAAAATGAATAACAGAAGAAAGGCTTGGCATCCTCTTTTAGATCTTTCCCTCTCTCTCTTGTTGTCTCCCTCTCTGTCTCTCGATTTACATTTGAAAACAATCATTAATTAAAACATAAGTAGGAGTTTTGTGTTTTGTGACTGCAGAAAGCCCCCGCGATTCGGCCTGCTGAACCAGATCGCCCCTGGGTTCCTCTGCACTCTGCATTGTTTGTGTATGTGTGTATGTGTGTTGGACCTCCTGTCATCATATAAGCTTCTGCCTACTTCTGTCACATACTTGAATCCTAATTGGCTGCAGAGTTGCATTCATCTGTTTTGGGCTTTGGGTTACATAATAGATAAAGCAGACAGGAAAATGTGTATGTGTGTGTGTGTGTGTGTATGTGTATGAGTGTGTGAATGAGTGTGTCTGTGAGTGCATGTGCGCATGCTTGCCTGAACACAGATAAAGGGCACGTTTGCATTTTCAAAAGAATTGGTGAATTGTTTATATTATCATATTTTTCTATTTTTATTGGGCTCATATCTATGTGCACTGGCATGTGTGTGATTGTGCGAGAGTGTGAGTCTGTGTGTGTGTGTGATTCAGCATGTGTACACACAAATAGAGAGTAAATAGACCAAAAGTGAGAAAACCAGAATGAGTTGGTTGTGTGCGATTTTCTCATTACGTGCCCTTTTATATGCGCTCACTTGCTTGTACGTTCATGCCCCACATTCCTCAACAGACAGTACACACACACACACACGAACAAACAAACACACACACACACACCCTGGGGAGAGATGTCACAGACGGTGGTGGGGATGAGGTAAAGGCTTGTTCTGTAAACTGCTCTCTGTGGCTGCACAAATTGAGCCTGACACTGCAGAAGCTTAACATGCAGGATACAAAGTGGCTCTGACCTGGTCCACAATCAGCAAGCACAATGAAAGATTTAAATGCAGCTTCCTCCAACCTTTGGTGAATCCTACCTAGTGGTTGCGCATTTGAAATTCTGCACCACTGGGGCCCGTAGCGCCTGCACTTAATAACCATCACTAAGTTACGAGGAGTTCTGGAGTAAGAATGAGGCCCAGAAATAAAAGAGTAGGTCTAAAATATTTTCTGCCATTTTGTGGCTGCTTTATAATTGCAGGAATGTTAATTTTGCTATAAGACACATGACAGGTTTAGAGTTGAAAAGATTGTTATTTTACTTGATCTTTTACTATTTTACTTGATATTTTACTATTTGACTTTAACAAAGTAATAATAAAGTCTATGTAAAATCTATTATGATTAGACACGGCACGATACCACTTTTATGTCCACTGTTGTACGGACATAACGTATCTGATGATACAGTGTAGACCTTTCTACCTGATGAGAGAGCGTACGTCAGTCATAACCGCGGTTTATGTGCCCCCTCAAGCTAATGCTAAGGTGGTCATTGAGATGCTTCAACACTCTATTAATCAGCTAATGGTGCACCCAAATTTTTATAATTTCGGCAGGAGATTTTAACCTTGCAAATTTGAAATCTGTCCTGTCTAGATTCTACAAAAATTTTAGCCTTCCAATGAGGGGAAAATAACATTCTGGATCAGGCCTACACTAACATTCCAGGTGCTTACAAAGCCATTCCCCTGCCACATCTCGGACTTTCTGATCATCTCTCTTTGTCACTGATTCCTGCTTGTAGACCTCTGATTTGTAGACCAACAGTTAAAACAGCCGAGGTGTGTACTGGGGCAGTTGGTGGCATAGTGGTAGGGTGTTTGCCCCATGATCAGAGGTTGCAGGTTCGAATCTAGGGCCGGTAAATTTAACACTGAGGTACTCATGAGCAAGTTACCGTTCCCGGGCGTTGACCTTGTTAACTGCTCCTTCATGGGTCAAATGGAGAGGTCACATTTTGTTGTGGTGCACTGTGTGCTGTGCTATGTTCACAATGACAAATAATAATAATCACTCATCACGCTACAGGACTGTTTCAACATTACGGACTGGGGATATTTATAGAAGGGACAGACCTGGAGAGTCACACAGCTGCAGCACTCTCTTACATCAACTTCTGCACTGAATATGTAACTACAACTCTTAAAGTGTTTCAAGAAGCCATGGCTTAACAGCGAGGTGTGTGCCCTGCTCAGAGCATGCCATGATGACTTCAAGTCAGGCTTACACAAAGGCACATCAGTTCCTGCAGAGAGGAATCGAAAAGGCCAAGTGCAAACAAACAGTGCTATGAGGAGCATTTCAGCAGCAACAACTTCAGGCATGTGTGGCAAGGTATCAAGTCACTCACCGGTTACAAGGACCCCCATACATCGATAGACTCATTGGACCGCACCTTACCTGACACCCTGAACCAGTTCTTCAGTTCACACCTACATTGACGATGCACCCATCCAGCAGTAACAGCATCAGGTTAGAGCCACGCTGTGTAGTCAAACCAAGGAAAGCAGCTGGTCCAGGCAGACTCTCAGGAAGGGTACTTAAGGCTTGTGCAGACCAGCTAATGGACATCTTCAACGTCTCACTAATGCAGTTTTGTTCCCACCTACCTTAAGTCAGCCATCATCGTCCCAGTGCCCAAGAAGAATACAGTGAGCTGCCTGAATAACTATTGGCCAGTTACATTAAGCCCACCATTTTTGTAGACCCTGATCCACATCAGTTTGCATACAGGGCAAACAGGTCAACGGAGGATGCCATAATAACAACATCTCTCCACTCAGCCCTCACACACCTGGATAACAGTAACAAAAATGTGAGGATGTTGTTTGTGGACTTTATCTCTGCCTTTAATATAGTACGACCTCCCAAACTGGTTCAAAAGCCGAGCAACTTGGGCCTCGGCAGCTCACCGTGCGCCTGGATAATGGAATTCCTCAGCAACAAACCCCAGAATGTCAGGATGGGAAACCACATTTCCTCCACTCTCATCCTGAACACAGGCACACCACAGCAGTGTGTCTTCAGCCTCTTCCTTTACTCCCACTTTACTGAACAAAATTTATGAACTTCAAGAAGTCTGAAATGTGCCCCACTTCAAACTTGATTTCTGAAATGTTTAGGTCAGCAAGTATCCCATAGCCACTTTCAACAGATCATGCCCATCAGACTGGCAGTAAATGATGCTCCACCTCTGCCATCATTACTACCCAGAAACATCCCTGTGTCAGCATGTGATGGCTTTTTAACTTCCAACCGCTGACCAATAATAAAGGCAGGGACCTTGAGTCTTTTTCAAAATGCATTAAGACCTAATTCTGTTTTCCCTCATTTTTTCCTCCTTCATGCCCACCTCTCTCACTTTTTTCCTGATGACTGTTTGCTCAGACACTGCTGCGATTTGTAGGTGCATTGTGAATTTCAAACAAATCGCCCTGCTTCCTGCACATCTCCACCTTTGCTTGTCACTCGATAATTGCAACGCAAACAGAACACCACGTTCTGTTTGCGTTGCAATTGGTGGGTGGTGGAGGTGGTGGTGGTGGGGGGAATGGGTTTCGGTGGAAAAGGGGGCTAATTACCATGTGCTGGCGTGCCATTCACACGCCCCTGCCTTTCGACAATCGGCCTCTGCGTGCGCCCGGCTCCCACTAGCACTTATGTCATTAATAGAACAAAACCGTTTTAAAAGGACTACACGTGTCAGATGGGGGGGCTTTGCGAATGGTGCGACCAACCGCTCAGGAGGCCTAATAGAAGAAGAGGCAATTACGGCTCTGTGGTAACTGTGTGCCATGTTGAAATACAGAGCGCTGGGCTATTTGAGGCGTGTTAGCACTTCTGAATTTGTTTGCATGGGGCTGTGAATTTCCCCCGTAAGCTTGATGAAGATTATGCTTTGTGATGTGATAATTTGCCAGCAATTGAAACACTGCACTAATCACTTAATTCTGCGTTTATTTATTTTAGCTGTTTTCTTAACCCATATGTGTGTATGCACTTCTGGGTAAAAAAAAATTCCGTAGAACAGCCTAGATTGCAAATTGATTTATCCAAGCAGTTTTCGAGGTTAAAACCTGCTTGAAGTGTTTAAAGTCACAGATGGTCACAAATGGAATGGATCTTTATTGACCAACTTAGGCTGGAGGCCTTCTAAAACCAAACTGGGCCATTTTGCTTTTTTAACCCTTTAACCAGCATGATGATGCTCTGTGGTAAAAATCTAAATTTCATGTTTGTCATGTTCCACTCGCTCCAGATAATCGGACACAACTGCAGGAGTTCAATTGAGAGATATAGTGACAATATGTAA
Source organism: Distichodus sexfasciatus (assembly GCA_032718565.1). NCBI lineage: Eukaryota > Metazoa > Chordata > Actinopteri > Characiformes > Distichodontidae > Distichodus > Distichodus sexfasciatus. The sequence goes on from JAVGVS010000082.1 coordinate 119,585, forward strand.
AGTCCAGAAACACAAAGAACAAGATGAGAACACAGCACAGCCAAGCCAAACCGGGTCTTGCTACTAAACTCCAACACTCTGTGAACATAGTCCCCTTGTAGGTAAACTCTGGAAACAAGACACAATCCAAATACTCCAACATTGTGAAGTTGTAGTGAATGTCTCGATGGCCTCCCGGTAACTCCACCAGCACGGCACCTTGCCTGAGAGGGAGAGAGAGCAGATGGAGGAAACCTAGCCCTTAGGCTAAGAAGGTTAGCTTCTCACCTCGTAGTAGCACGGAGTATCCAAGGTACATGGTGGATTCAGAAACGTACACACTCAGTGAACAGAACCTCAATCCAAAAGGCAACACGAACTGCCACTCTCATTGAAACACACACTGAGAGGGAGAGAGCAGAGCCGTTTGGAAACAGAAGGAACTCCACCTCATGTTAGCATAGTGGTTAGCTTTGGTGTAGCTTAGCAGTTAGCATGATTGTCCTTGGCTGATTTCAATGGCTATGACTCAGACACTTGACTACAATACATGCATAGGACACTTGACTATGATTCTAGACTAAGACACGACTATAATTCTGGACTAAGACACTTGACTATGATTCTGGACTAAGACACTTGACTATGATTCTGGACTAAGACACGACTAAAATTCTTGAACAGTATACAAAAGGTCCAGAAACACAATGAACAAGAGGAACACACAGCACAGCCGAGCCAAACCGGGTCTTTTGCTACTAAAGTCCAACACTGTGTGAAGGTAGTCCCTGTGTAGGTAAACTCCACCCTCTGGAAACGTGACACAGTCCAAGTAATCCAACACTCGGGAGTAGCAGAGAAAGTCCTGATAGCCTACCGGTAACTCCACCAGCACGGCACCTTGTTTGAGAGAGAGAGAGAGAGCGAGCAGATGGAGAAAACCTAGCCCTTAGGCTAAGAAGGTTAGCTCCTCACCTTGCAGTAGCATGGCGATTCCGAGGTGCGTGGTGGATTCAGAAATGTACACACTCAGTGAACAGAACCACAATCCAAAAGGCAACACAAACTGCCACTCTCCTTGAAACACACACTGAGAGGGAGAGAGCAGAGCCGTTTGGAAACAGAAGGAACGCCACCTCGTGGTAGCATAGCAGTTAGCTTTGGTGTAGCTTAGCAGTTAGCATGATTGTCCTTGGCTGACTTCGATGGCTATGACTCAGACACTTGACTACGATATACGTGCATAGGACACTTGACTATGATTCTGGACAAAGGCACTCGACTATGATTCTGGACAAAGGCACTCGACTACGATTCTGGACAAAGGCACTCGACTACGATTCTGGACAAAGGCACTCGACTACGATTCTGGACTTAGGCACTCGACTACGATTCTGGACTTAGGCACTCGACTACGATTCCGGACAAAGGCACTCGACTACGATTCCGGACTAAGACACTCGACTACGATTCCGGACTAAGACACTCGACTACGATTCTGGACTAAGACACTTGACTAAAATTCTTGAACAGTATACAAAAGGTGCAGAAACACAATAAACAAGAGGAACACACAGCACAATACTCCTTAAAACACACACTGAGAGGGAGAGAGCAGAGCCATTTGGGAACAGAAGGAACTTCACCGCATGGTAGCATAGCGGTTAGCTTTGGTGTAGCTTAGCAGCTAGCAGTTAGCCCGTTCAGCGTTGGCTGGCTTCTTTGACGGAGCAGACAGAAAGTGGTGATAATGAGGGTGAACGGACAAGACACAAGGGGAAAACCAAACTTATATACACCAAGCTAAACGAGGGGGCTGGAACAATAAACCAAACAGATTAAGGGGCAGGGCTAGAACACAGGTGAAACTAATAAGCCTATAATACACCAGGAAGGCAGGACACAGACTAGACAAAGAGGAAGACAAGACAAAACTGGACATGGCGCCATCTCCTGTCTGTTCAGTCAAAGCTCAGACAGGATCCTGACAATGTTTGTTTATTTTCTGTGGAATTATTTGATCATTTCATTTCCATGGTCGCATAGACTGCAGTAAAATGATACATAATATATAAAAACTGATAAATTACAGTTTGAAGGATGATAATGAACTGCTTGGAATATATTTTATACTACATATCAAGATTTGTATTGACTTTGATAAAAACAAATGTTTAGCATGGACAAGCAGCTCTCGATCAGATTTTTTTTGTGGATTCAGTTTTCATTCTCAAATGAAAGATAAAAATACACAAGTACATAAAGGGCTGAAATTTCACTCGTAAACACATTGAATTGTAATAGTGTGTCTGTAGTGCATAATGTGTAGTTTTCAATATAAAAGTACATACAAACAACATAAGCCAAGCAACAATTTTTTGGGGGGAGGGATAATCCAAAGTGTTGATTCAGCATCAACTCAAATATATTTATTTTTGAAGGAATGTACTGTAGTATTACAATTGTGTTTGTTATTGTCATAATGATGATTATACATAGTTCCCATCAAAGGATTTTTATGGTGATAACTTGTTTGCTAGTGAAACTTGTTTCAAGCTAAAAAGGGGACTCACTCAACATTTGTAATAAGGTCACAGCAAAATCCTGCAGAAGTGTTCACTCTTTCTTATTTTATAACAATTTGTCTTAATTTAGTCAATAGTACACTGTTTTAACTCACACTTATTTGTAGTGAATGGCCTCTTTATTTGATCTCCTCCACCAGATGAGATTTTACTTCTGACATTTGCCTCTTTGGCATGTTTACCCCTCAAACATCTCTTTAGAATAAATGCCTCTGAGCTTATTTTCAGGCAGTGTACCTAGCCAAGAAGATTAGAGAGAGGAAAATCTTCAAACAAATAGAGGAAAAAAGAGCAGGAGAGTGAGAATGAAAGAGAGAGAGGGGGAGAATATGCGTATCAGAGAAGCTCATCTATTCAAAACCTCACATGGTTTATTTGAACTCTTCTCTCTTCATGACTTGAAATAAGTCCCAATGGCACTTACAGATAATGAGCTTTAAGATTTTTTTTTTTAAAGATGTGAGATTTGTCTCCCAAACCTCCAGCACCCCATCACACACACACACACACCCATATACACACACAGATGTAGTTGAGTGAGTGTGTTAATAACCCTGCTTCTTTGCCATGTCTCTTCCAATGGGAAATATCATCTCAGACCTGTAGTGCTTTGAAGAAGCAGTGAATTTTTGACTTTCCCGAGCACCTTTTGAAAATGGATGTGAGACTCTTTATTATACTAGTAAATAATTGAACATGGATGTGAAATATAATGTCTCCAATTTTGCTGTACCCATAAAACCAGATAGGACCATTCTGACACGCTATATGTGTGTAGTTTCCATTTGAATGCACGGTGAACATTTTTAATTTTTTTGTTTCTGTTAATTCATTGTATTCAAACATGGTTCATACACACTTTGTCTACCTTCACGTCCCTTTACGAGGACAAACGTGAATAATGCAGTAAAAAAAAAAAGGGTTCATAGAAATGTGACCTCTGCATTTGACCCATCTGTGAAAGAGCAGTGGGTCGCTTTTTGCAGTGTCCAGGGAGGGTACCTTGCTCATGAGTACCTCATGGTACCTGTACCAGTCCAGGACTTGAACTGGTGACCTCCCGATGGGACCAATTCCCAAAGCATTATGCTACTAACTACACCCTGAAAGCATGAGCTTGTGTGAAATTATGCCTGTGAGAATGATATTGCTATTACACAACAAATATTACACCTTCATGCTAGCGCCCATAATTCATTGACTTTAAAGTCACACACAATGTAAAACAGCCTTTACACTCCATCGGTGGCTGGAACTGAAAGCCCGAAGAATATTCATTTGCCAAGATTTAAATAAATAAATAAATAAATAAATCAAGTTCAGAAAAGGTTAATGCAAAATGGGAGCTGAATATTCAGGAGGCGGCGTCATATGCAAAATGTTATGTGCTCGCTGGATAAACACAAATCAGCTTCTGTTCCTCACAATCAATTTCACTTCATGCAAATAAGCACAGAAGGTCACCTTTCTGATGAGAGAACACTCGTCTTCCCCCGCTGACACTGCACACTTTTTAAACAAGTTTGTTTTGCTTGAGCTTCTTCACTGTGCAGTGTTAAGCAGAAGATGATGGGAGGTTTTGACAGGAGAAAGGAGTCACATTGACCCATACAGTATGTAAGGTGTGCTACAGATAGACTAAATGTGTCGGCAAACGGCGTTATGCTGACAGTTGAGTCATGGGAGAGGTTTAGTTAGGTGTTTAAGTATGTGTGTGTGCATTTTTCCTAATGCTTATAAGCCTCATTCAATCAGATAAAACAAAAATCCACATGCATCATAATTTGAGCAGTTCAGTTAATTGAAAATGTATTAAAATTGACATTTGAAACTTTAAAAAGACTCTGAAAGTAAGTGGATAATATTGACTGAAGGAGGAACATTTTGGTTTCTAAAATGCAACATAATTTCTTCAATATTCCTGTGTAAATGCAACTATTAAAAAAGTTAGCTATTAAAAACTATTTAAAAAGTCTGGTTGCAAAAGAGTTTCAGTTTAAAAGTTTATAAATAAGCAAGGAAGCATAGCAGTCCTTCAAATAGTCAGGAAAAGCACAGGTCATTTGGTAGCATAATGATTCAGGTGTTAGCCCCATGATCCAAGGACTTAAGGTTAAAGTCCCGAATCAGTAAAGGTAGCCCTGTGGTACTCATGAGCAAGGTACCGTCCCCAAGCACTGCTCCCTGGGCGCTGCCAAAGCGGGCCACTGCTCCTTCAGGTGAAATCCAGAACTCTCATTTCATTGTGGTGTGAAGGGCCCTTTATGTGTTCACAATGACAAGATCACTCACTCACTTAATGTTACAAAACCACCCTAAATTACCTTTAGTAGGAGAGATTTTTAATATTGTTTGTTCTTGTAGTTACGTAATACACCCATAATTACAGGCATACGGTGGCATAGCGGTTGGGCGTTCGCCTAGTGAACAGAAGGTCGCCGGTTCGCATCCCAAACCAGTTAAGTTACCACTGAGGTACTTATGAGCAAGGACCTCTGCATTTGGGTCAAAAGCAGAGGTCCCATTTCATTGACGTGCACTGTGTGCTGTGCTGTGGTGTGTTCACAATGACAAATAATCACTCAATCACTATCAACACAAACCTTTCATGTAGACATCCAATAACGTCTGAACAATAATCTCCCGAAACACACACACACACGCTCTGTCCAATGTATCTCGAAACAGACTGTTGAGAGACACTTGTCGGGAGGAAATTTCAATTGATGCCTTGATATTAGAAAAGACAAGATCATCTTCTGTTTCTCTGTGGTAGATGACAGCGTCAGTATGAACTCTGCCTGTGTTCAGCCCCGAGGCGGCGCTCCCTGAAAATTACAGGAAATTAAAATTCACTCAGACCGTACGGAAATGGCGGCAGCCTTCAGAAGGTAAATAAATAAAGCACCCAAGCGGAGGGGGGGAAAGTTCGCTCAGAAACGTGTGACTTGATTAATCGCTCCAGGGAAGAGGTATGTTGAGCAAAAAAGTAGAATTCCTTTGTGAAAAAACTAGTAATACTTGCAAAACAAAAGGAGGATGGCAAATCTGTAAATAGCTGAGATTTGTGTATTACAAATAGATCCCAGTTATTACAGGAAGGAAAATACAGGAAGACAACTTCTGAGAAATAAACAATGTTGGATGCGAGGAACAATCATGCCACCTCTTTTTGATTTAGTTTATGTATTGATCCTGAGCTTTGGGCTAAAACTTGCTTTGACACTGTACTTTACACATGTAGAAATGTTGGAAAAATTGTGTTTGGATAAATTAAGGAGAGTGATTGATTACTACACAAATACATTTTTGGAATCAAAGTGACCAATCATATTTACTTTATGTATCTGCTCGTTCATGGAAGGGTCAAATGTAGATCTCACATTTGTCTTTTATACTTTCAAAACTGGAGACAGTTGTACAGTATATAGCAGAGATGACAATAGTTTACTTTGACAAAGTTTACTTTGACTTACCTATACAGATATTTTGGGGTATTGATACCAGTGTTTAATTTCTAATCTGCATATCTCACAGTGTGGAGGAGTCTTGAGCTTTCCTGACATTCCTGGAAAATTATTTTAAAGTAAATATACATCTACTGAATCATTCATAATAAATTTAGTAAACTGTGTTCCCCAGTGACACTTTGACACATTGTCACTTACATTACAAAGTGACTTACGTTACAATTTAGGTGTAAGCAACAAACTTAGTGTGGCAACAAATTGCTGAGGAACTAAAATTCCTGTAGAAATGTAAACATTAAGTCAAAGTAAACTTTGTCATCCCAGCTCTTGACAAGTATACAGTGAGACGAGACAACTTCATGTCAAATCACGTCACTTATTAATGTATACAAATATGACAAACTAAGTCAAGATATACAAAGTAACATAAACAAGTACCATTTGACATTCAATAGATCAGAGCAGCTGTTTGAATAAGTCTCAATCTATACTGATTTTAATAGATCAAGCCATGTACCAATATTGGATCTATGCATCTCTACCTGCTTATACAGTATATGTCCTTGATGTCAGTGAATATTTGTGTGAGAGCTGAAGGAAGTAGGTTTTGCAAGTAATAGTGCCACTTGTCCTCTACTCAATGTGGTTTCTTTGTAGCAATATTGGCTTGATATACAGTATATTACAGGAACTGAGTTTTATTTGGATGTTTTGGAGAACTAAATACTTTGCATTCTTAATGGATTGCATGTCGGAGTACACGTCACTGTGCTGTCACATGAAGTCCACATTTAATTGCAAATTTAGCTTCACCATGCTTACCAGTTACTTGAATAATGTAACCACACAAGTCCATCACACACACACACACCTGAGTAGTGAATTCACAACTCAAACAAGAACAGATCTTCCTCTTCAACCCACTCTGATAAACACACAGCATTCCTCTTCATTTGAGATGCCCAATTTGCCAAATTTGACCATTGGCCAATGGCAGCAGTGTCCCACACAGCTATGGAAAACACGTCCACCCTTTTTGGTCCCCTACTTATCAACTGATAAATGCTACAGCCAGCAAACAAGTGATGTTGTTTTTTTCTGTCTGTCTTTCTTTCTTTTTTTGCAACGAAGGACAAGCGAATGCAGAAAAAGGGAGTGTGATGGATTCTACCCCTGCCAGGCAAAACGAAGGGAATCAAACATCAAACCCCGTCAACGAGGCACCTTTTCCAAGTCACTGCTTACAGCTGCTCTCCCATCTGTGATGCATTTAGAAAGTGTGTGTGTGTGTGTGTGAGCACGCGCCCATGTGCGTGACGGTGTAAGTCCCATAAGGAAAAAAAAACGCTTCCCAACAGGTAGCGTTTAACAGTCGATACGTCACTTCTTTCCACCCAGAGCAGTGGGGAATAGAGAGCAAGCAATCACAATCTGTACCTGCCCCACCTGAGCCATGACATCCATGAGTTCAAGAGCATCAGGGAGGAAGATAAACGAGAGTAGGAGGAGGAGGAGGAGTGAGGAAAGCGGTTCTATTCCATTAACTCTGTGCATGGGGTGGAGGAAATAATAGGGCTTACATCTTGTTTAGCTTCTTGTCGAGAGTGAAGACATTTCTGCGTTAATGGAGATTGATGGAATTGTGTTGATCGTCTTACTGAGGGCTGGGCGATATAGCTGAAAAGATTACCATGAGACAATGATTAAATATTAATGATTTTTAAAAATATGTTAACACATTTTAATTATTACTATGATTAAACATGTTGAGTTAAATTAACCACTTTTTGTTAAAGCACTTTTTAAACGCTATCACATTAATGTTTTACTAAACATAATAACTCAAAATTAATATGGAGGCAGAGCAACTGAACATCTTTAAGAAGTAAAAAAACTCAATGAAAAAAAAACCCTCAATGAATAAAATGAGACAATGCAAATGGCACTGTACTGTGCAAAATCAAATTCAACTTTGCAACATAATGTTGTCATGAGAATTCATGGCATCAGTGCAAGAATTTATTCAAACAAGAAACATAGGCTCGATGGCCTCAAAACAATCAACAAAAAATTTCTCTTCATTCTTTTAAAAACACACAAAACATAGCACATCATCATGGGGTAGTGTAACTGTGGACTTGCAGACACAAAAGAGAGAGACATGCCTAAATAGATACAACAGATGAAACAGCCCAAACAAGATACTAAATGCTAAACCAATTGTTTATCAGAACTGGACCAACTGGAAGTGGAAACTAAGCAGGAACCAATGAAAGTAACAGAGCAGGTTAAACCAAGGACAAAAGACTATAAAAAGAACTGGACAGGTACCGGACCACTGTTACTTCTACCCTACATTGACATTGTGTTATTCAAGAAAATTTTGTGAGATTTCTGTTTGTTTAGAAGTCATCAAGCCTGTGTATTTTTTCTTGTTTAAATAATTGTTTGCATTGGTGTCATGAATATGTATGTCTCGCCAGCATCTTATGTGACTAATGTAAAGATGTAGTGATAATAATACTAGAAATATCAAAAGAAAATAATGCTCCATTGCAGAAAACCGTTATTGAAATGAAGTTATCACCAATATATGACTCATATATGCACCTAGACGAGACCAGATATTGCTTATGCAAGATATCCTCTCTCTCTCTCTCTCTCTCTCCCTGAACCTGGTGTTACACTGACTTCTGTGACAATTTGCTTTTGTTAAAATCTAGGGGCGTTATTTTGTTTTTCTGCTGAACACAGAGTCCCGTTTGCACAAGCTCAACATCTAAATTTTTATATTCAAAACACAACCTACCAAAAATGTGCTAATATATTTTATATAGTTGGAACTTTAATGTTATTTGCCACTTCATCGGTGTTTGAAAGACTCAGTAAAGCGAGTAAAGTGGTACCACTGCTGGCCAAGGTACTACAGAGCAACTCATGAGCAAGGTACTGTCCCAAAGCACTGTCCCCCAGGCACTGCCAAAAAGTGCTCCTTCACGGATGGGTGAAATGCAGAGGTCACATTTCGTTGTGGTGCACTGTGCGCTGTGCTGTGGTGTGTTCACAATGGCAAAAAAATCACTCACTTTGGTTTTCATGAAGCTACTGAACCTTCAACAGAACAATTTTTCTTTGTTGTTGTTTAAGCAGCTATTGAGACGCACATCACTGTTGTTTTAATCGTCCATGGCTAGACTCATCTGTGAGCTGCTCATATCTTTCCGAACATGACAGTCCCTTTCTGCCATAACACACTTTGTTGCACATTTTATTTGTCGTCACACTTTGACACTAGCTTATTTCGAATGTTGCCGTGTTTCTGGATTCGAAGGAATGTGTCATCTTTATCGACATGTGAGGATTTCAGAAGGTAAGATAAAATGGGATTTCCTATAAACATATATATACAGTCACACATCTGCATGAACACACACACACACACCTACAAAGACTCTTGTGAACTCTAGGATTCCACAGAAGTTACATTGTTCCCCTCTGGCAATATATAAACAACAGGCAATAAACAGCTTGCGAACTTTCACTGCGTCTCCGCTCTTTAATCTCCCGTTTTGCCGTTCAGGCTGCTGAAAGAATGATGCAACGTAGCAACGTCTTCTCTCCTTCGACACCACCTTTGACATTTTACAAATCACCAGGGAGCCGTGTGGCGGTAAAACAAGCATACGCCATTTACACAGGTCTCATGGGGCTACGGCTCAGAGAATACATACGCACACACACACACACATACACACACACACACACACACACATATACAGCCCACACTGTTTATCCCACTGCACTGAACTACCAGGGCTGCTTAGGTTGCACTCTAAAAATGCAAGTAATATTGTAGATCTAATCACGGAATGATTTCTAGTATAATCATCAAATTATCGCCTCCCCGGAGATGTGTTTATTTATTTATTCATTCTATACAGGATTAGAGGGAAAGCAGAATTACTTTTTGAGAACTGCAAGCTAGCAGAAAGTCAGGAAAAAAAGCCCTAGATAAGGATGGGGATAATATGATCAGAAAGAGAATGCAGGAATTAAAATGGTGTCCATGTGGAAGGCCACCGGGGACTATAAGCAGTTCTGCTTCGACGCACAGTAACCAAAGCTTGCTGTGCATCACCGCCCTGCACAGCTCAAACCACATCATCAAAGTCGCAGACGACAAGAATGTGGTGGGGCTCATCAGCAACAATGACGAGTCGGCATACAGAGATGAGGTTCAGCAGCTGGCTGTCTAATGCAGTGAGAACAACCTGTCGTTGAATGTGGAAAAACCAAAGAAATGATCGTCAACTTCAGGAAAACTCACTCCATCCACACACCACTCAGCATCCATGGCTCCACGGTTGAGACTGTAAAGAACATCAAGTTCCTGGGAGTTCACATCTCAGACAACCTCACCTGGGCCACCAACACCATCTCCATCACCAAAAAGGCCCAGCAGCGTCCAACCTTCCTCTTTCCATCCTTACCGTGTTCTACGGGGTCACCACAGAGAGTGTATCTCCCCCAGCTACAGGGCAAACGCTGCATTAGGAGGGCCTCCTGCATCGCGCTCGACCCCTCACATTCCTCACATGGACTCTTTACACTCCTCCCACCCGGCACACGCCATCACAACATCAGAGCCCGATCCACCAGTCTATGTGATAGCTTTTTCCCACAAGCCATCAGACTCTTGAACACGTTGCCTGCCCTACCAGTCCCATACCGCACCCTGACTCTGTTTTTAATTTTTTTTTTTTATAGTGGTCCAATCTTAATATTGACCTAATTCTTAGAACGTTTTGCATTTTTACATACAGAAAAGATATTTTCAATAATATTATACTTGTTATATATTTCAGTAATACACTTAACAACATATTTTTCACTAGAAATTTAGTGTTTTATAAAAAGAGAGAAAAATTCTGCAAGAACAAGAACTATTTTCTGCAGACTGTATTCCTATAGTCATCGCCCTCCACAGGGGGTATAATGAGCTGCAGTAAACTACATTTTATCATTTTAGAATCCTACTTCCACAGTTATCCTGGTGAAAGTAACTCTAAAGTAATGCTGTGTAACACATTCCAATTCAGATGGAAATATTGGAATGTAACAAATGTATTTGAAATAACAGTAACTAGTAATCTATATTGTATTATATTTTGGACATAACAACACTGCTATTGAGTATAAATCTATTGCTCTTGCTCTAAAAACTTTACCTACACTTACTGTACATTGAGAATTTCTCACTGGATTTATTTATTTCAGTTAATTTAATTAATACTTTTCTCAACAAAAGCATGACCTGCTTTTTAAAAATACCAGTTTTAAGCCTCTGAACTGTCCAAAAAATTATATATTTATTAGAGGTATACATTTGAAATATGAGGATATTTATTTGAAGCTAAAACAGCTCAGCCATGTTTACAAGTAGAAAAGAATTGTGATAAAATATTGAGACATTTAAGAGATGGGACAGTGGTGCAGTGGTTACTGTTGCCTGGGTTCGATCCCTAGGTCGGAGGGGCTTTCTGTGTGGAGTTTGCATGCTGTCGCCATCTTTGCATGGGTTTTCGCCGGGGGCTCCGGTTTCATCCCACAGTCCAAAGGCATGCACTATAGATTAATAGGCGGCTCTAAATTGGCCCTGTAAGGTGTGAATGGGAGTGTGCTTGTGTGAGTGTGTGTGCCCTGCGGTGTGTTGGTGCCCACACAGGGTTGGTCCCCGCCTCGCGTCCGTAAGTTTCCAGGATAGGCTGTTGTCCCCCCACGACCTCAGTTGGGATTAAGCGGTTTGGATAACGAATGAATGAATATTGAGACATTTACATGCCAAACATGAAATCTGTTTATGGACATAAAGCCTATGAAGGCAAAATTTCTTAGTTGTGGTGCTTTTACTAGACATTTGAGTAACCTGTTGTATGGTCTTACACTGATTGTGTAATAAGTTAAAGAAATAGAGATGATTTATCAGGCTGAAGAATCTTGTAGCATGCAGCATTCCTGAAAAACACCCAAGTAATAAAATACTAGAGTCTAGGCATGCTCCTTAGGCAAAATGTTTTTTGTAGCATTGATAGGAATGAAGACGGATGGTTTTGTGAAGCCAAACTAATTGATCCCAAATGCAAACACTGAGATGAAGAACTGTTGAATTTTATGAGGTTCATTATGCCAAATGTCTTATTTTTTTCTATGAGGGCAGGGCAGCTAGACAAACAGAGATTTATAGGGGACCATTTGTTTTAGTTTTATAATTAGTGTAAAAGAAAGTTTGCAGGTGTAATTAATCTACAAACCATTAAAATATCTGTGAGTAAAAGCTGTTGCAGGTTTTTGTTCATTTAAGCAACCCGGCATATTTTGTCAGAGCTATATAAATAGACCTATGTCCAGACACACACACACACACACGCCCACACACACACACACACACACACACCATTAGCGGCCACTAGCTTTGATCATAAGGTATCCAAGAGGTGTTGCTGTTTTGCATCTTGATGCAGGAAAAACCTAGGTGATTGCTACTGAACACCAGACCATATCGTGTGTGCCCAAGTCCACACACACACAAACACACACACACCACATACAGCTGCCAGTGCAGCCGGTGGCTTTCGAAAACAAATTATTTCTCTTAAAAACCTCCCATTTAGATCACCAGAGAGACATACTCATCTCCATTGAAGGAGATCAAAGAGAGACTCAAGGTTCTTTGCATAGCTTCATATCTTCAAATGAATCCGAATCTTTCTTTCATGTGTTTATGAATGTGTGTGTATGTGTGTGTGCTCAAACAGGTATACAGGCAGGCTCAAAGCCAAGCTGCACTTGAGGTGTTTACTAAACCTTTGGAAGCCTCACTGACTTCCACTGAGTTTCCCAGCTGAAATAAATAAAGATGCCTCCGCTGCCCCTAGTGGTTGGTGGTGTTAATGCTGAGCCTAGGAACTCGCTGAGGCATTTGTGGCTTTCCAAACCACGCCGTGTTCCTTTTATACACGTTCCAGTTCTTACTTCGCTCCTCTGCTTTTGTATTTGTTAAAAAATTAGAAAAGAAACCAGCTTTAAAAAAAAATCTGATTCCTCCCCTATCAAATCGAACGGCAACAGTACTGAATTGCACCTCGCCGTCATCTGAATCTGTTCTGCCACGGGATTATTGCTTATTCAGATAAGCTGCGATAGTGTTATGAGCTTTGCTGATTTCCCCCACTCTCCGCTTGCAAAAGAACGAAATTACACATTGCATATTTCTTGCCCTCGGGTTTGCAGAATGGGAGAAAACATAAAAGATGCTTAATGTCAAATTTCACACAACGGTAAGCGCCTCTCTCTGCGTCTTTATGAATCATGTATAACTAGCTGCTGCCTCGCCTCCTCTCCCCTCTTTCTTGCTTTTCTTAACACTTTTTTTTGGACTTGCTTACTGGAGCGTCGAGTTGCTTTCACCTGTGTTTGAGCCTATCGTCACTTTTTCTTGCCTGTTCTGTCTCTCGCGACGGTGCTGCTGTTTGTTTTTTTCCCCAACGCAGTGTTTCTAAGCACCTCTTTATCTTTATACACTTTGTCTGGGAGGTTTTTCAGCCGTCATGACTGTGGAGGAAGAGTTGAAGTTGGACTCATTAATGACCGAGCTCTGGTTATATTAAAGTGGAAATAACGTGACAAACAGATCTTGCAAAGGAATGAATTCACTTTTCTTCTTTGTCACACCATCCAAAGATTTGTTGCACATGCAATTATCAGTAAATGAATCTTTCAATATTTTTTAATTCATTAAATGAACATAATTGCTTCTTCATGGAACTTAATTTGAGCCTTTTTTGGTGAGAATTTGGTCCTACTTGCAGTTTAAAAATATATATTTTGACATTTTTTAATGTTCAATATTATTTTTATCATTAAAAACTGAACAAGGAGAGATTTTAACATCATTACCATTTAATTAACCTTACTCACACTCTGTTATTAAAGTGAATTCTTCACACTTGTTAAGGGAGAAAACTAATAGAGAAATATAATTTTATTAGAAAAGTGAAAATTCATGTAAGTTAAAGGATCCACCTCACATTTTTAAAAAAAGAAATAACGCATATACATCTTGTCTGATTAGCCTTAAAATCCATTATCACCACAAATTACAACTCCCTCCATGCAAATTTTCCTGAGCTGTTTCAGTACATTTACTGTTAAAACACATTCACTCACACTCACACACATATGTGATTTGACAACTCTTATGCCCTGCAGTTCAAATGTAAAATAGCTACGTTGTGAGCAGTCGGGTCCAACGATGTTAATCGCCTTTGACAGATAACCTGCTGCTGGCACACTCCCTAGTGCACTGTGTGTGTCGCATGTGAACGTTTGCGGGTGCAGTGTGTGTGTGCACATGCGAGTGTGTTGAGGGAGGAGACACATTACCATTTTAAGGCAGTAAGGAGAAATACAGCTACACACTCTGTCTAAAGTGGAGCTATTTTTTCCTGCTGCCTGACAGGCCTGTTTTTTCAGGTCGGTGCAGAAAAGCACTTAGATCATCATTAGAAGACAATTTACAAAATGCTGGCATTAATGGTGCAGTACAGCATTAGGTGCATGTGCTGCACTTTACCTGCTGAGAGAAAGGAAGACAGAGAGAAAACCAGAGTGAGTAATCTTGGAAAATAAGAGAGGTGAGTTAAGAAAGTGAGAGAGAGAGAGAGAGAGAGAGAGAGAGAAATAGAGAAAGGTGGGTTAAAAACATAGGAAAAATAGGGAGGTGAGTAAAAAAGGTAGAGAGAGAGAGACACAGAGAGGATAAGAACTATGCATGAAAAGTGGGAGATAGAGAGGGGAGAACAGAAGAAATAGTGAATCTATGTGGTACAGAACTTGCAACGCAGAAATTTGCAATAAAGGTTTATTACAATTCTTGATGTGAAGTGAGTGATGAAGAGTTTTGTGTTACTGTGTACTGCTTCTCTTCCTACGAAGTAATGTTAAAAGTAGACTCTGAAAAAGCAGAGCCGGACTCCCTTATTGAATAAAACCATCTTTAACCATAAATTAGATTAAATTTTAAATACTGACTCCATTAAGGAGCTTTAGTACACACCGAGCGATGCCTTTGCCTTAAACCAGCAGTGAACTACATTGTATCTGCATTTTTATATGTAGTGAATGGCCTCAGGTTTGGGATTGTCTGCTTGTCTGCTTGAGAGTGTCTGCTACATGCTATAATGTCAATGTAATACTTTGGTTTTACAACCAACGTCCCATTTATTAGTAAGGCCTTCCTTGTATAGAGCCTTTGTTGGTGTGGAATTAGTGACTTTGCAGGAATTGTTAGTGTCCTATTTGTGCTTCCTCATCAATTGTCACTGGATATTTGTAGCATTAAATGTTGTTGACTTAATTAATTAGTTAACTGAATGAATACCAGAACAACAATCTCTGTTGTCATTTCCTCCTCAGTATCACTGCTGGGTTTTTGTGGGCTAAACCTGACCAGATGTTGTTCAAGGCATCAGATGAGTTGGTCAGTTGCCAAAATAGATAGTTTATAATGGCAAAATAGTCATCTGTTGAAACAGATGGGTAAGTCAAACCTGTCTCTGTACGGGACTTAAGTGGCCAATGAAAGCAATTAAAAGGTAGGCTTTCCCTATAAATGCGCCTTTGAGTGTATAAAAAGCATATTGGATATATTTATGGCAATCTGGTTTCCATATGTGTGTATGTGTGTGAATAAGCATGAGAGAGAGAGGCTGACTCTGATACCGGCATTTGAAATATAATCAATCTTTTACCCCATTCTTTCACACACTTTTCTCTCTCTTTGTAGTAAAGAACTTGGTTGAAAAGGCGCCTCCATTTCTTATGAACCTCAAAGAGATGGAGAAATGTAGAAGGGATTTTGGGAGTGAGAGAAAAAGAGGAAGAAGGCATAGTAATGATGGATCTTGGAACTTTTCTGAAGTGTAGTGCTGGCGAAAAAGGATTAAGGATAACAACAGTTAGGGGATGAAGAGAAAGAAAGAAGGGAAACAAGAGAAGAAGGGGAGGGGGAGAGAGAGAGAGCGGTAGGCGATAAAGGAGTAGATATCATCAGCTAGAGGCAAGGTGAAGGTGTTCCTCTCTTGAGTTTGACTCAAAGTTCTGACTCTCTTTCAGTGGAGCGGAGCCCAAATGCTAAACGCTGCAGTATTTAAAACCCCAAACATCATTACAGCATTAATCTCCTTGTTGCAGAAGAGATCTTGTTGCTCATAAACAAATGCTACTCTGTAAATGGGAGAATTAAATACTAAATGCCTTCTTATTCACAAGTGCAACACACACACACACAAATAAACAGCAGGGCCACCACGTAGACATCCTGCTGCGACTCCCTTGGTGTGACGCTAGTGTTTACGAGGCTGCCAGGTGGCAGGGGGATAGGACGGAGCTTCCTCACTGCATTCAGCGTCTCCCCGGGACACAGCCAAGCTCCCGCCTCCGAACTATTTCAGCAAATCATCTCCCCCTGGCATCCGCTTCCTGGACCCCCTTGCCCGCTCCGAGGAAATTAACGTTCGGCTGGAATCTGCATTTTCAAGGGCTTCTGAAGGATGCGCATGTTTTGTGTGTGTGTGTGTGTGTGCGGATGCATTAGTGCACGTATTTGAACAAGGATGATGAAGAGGGAGAAAATGAGCAGTTGCTTTGCATTGAGGGTACATGTCTGAAAGCATACGCAAGTGTGAGTGTGTGCGTATGGATGTGACTTGCAAATATGCTTGCGCTCATGCGCTTTGTTTCAAAATCACAGCCTCTGATGGATGGCTCCTTTTGCAGACCAGCTGTCTTTGCATCTGCCTCTTAATCAGAAATACTCCAAATAATCATATGTACTTTTATGAGCCGTAATGTGGTTTTGCATGTGAGTGTGTCTGTGTGTGAGTTGGTGTGTGTGTGTGTGTGTGTGTGTGGCCTCCTGTTTGGCGTGGAGCCTGGTCTTCCCACAGTGAGACCAAATGACAGCAGTAGTGTGGTCTGCCCACTGGCCAGATAAGTGTGGGAGAGTTAGGCCCAGTTCCAGCACTCCAGCACCTTTTACATAGAAGAGATAACACTGTAAAGCTTAAATAAAGGGTATATTAAAACCTGTCGATAGATTCAGCACCACTCTGTCTGCATTTGCACAGCTCTTATGACAAATATGAATGCTCATTCAAATCTAAAACATTTGTTTCACAACAGCAAAAATGATCATGTAAAAGTTTTCATGAACAACAAATTTTTCCACTAATATATGGCTTTGATGAAATGTTCAGCTAAATGAATGGCTGAAAGAGTCCATCTTGGCCTGTTCCTTTAGGGGTTCATTTTACAGAAAATTATGTAATAATATTTTAAATAAGAAAAGCATACATTGGTGTAAGCCAAAATTTCATCAAATTTTGTTATATATTTGTAGTCAAAATCAATATAGACAATTGGCGCATTAAGAAGTTGATCAATTTTTTCATTTTTTTTCTGGAGGCTTATACTGCAGTATCTTGATGTGCGCTGCAGTAGTCTTTGTCTTGGCCTTTTGTAACTAATGTTGGATAGTAACCAGTGTTGGGCATGTTTCTTTGAAAAAAGAAATTAGTTATATTTACTAGTTACTAGGGATGCACCAATACCGGTATCGGTATCGGTATCGGTACCACCACCCGTGGAGTTACTCATACTCCGAACAAAATTCCCCGATACCTACTACCAATACCACATGTAGAAGATATGATGTGGTTATTTTTATTGCAATGCGGAGGCAGTGTAAATGCCGCAACACTTGCCAGATAAACTGTAAACTGTGCGGAGATAAAAATGTCAGCCGTCTGGAGGTACTTTAAAATGAATGATAATGACAGCAGCAAAGCAGACTAATATTTTAATATTTAATATTTCTTTAATTGTTGCTTTTTAATGTTTTGATACATATAGGACAAATAAATGGATAAAAAATTAATATGATTTATTTTATAAAATGACATAATAAGGCTCAAGTGTATATTTTGGTTTTTGAAAGTGTTTTTTTGAGTTTAGACTATCAAATTTCCACAACGATAGGCCACAGCTTATACAGTACATCAGTTTTACAAACCTGCGTATTGGGTGCGTCTTGCTTAAATGGGGCAGCTTATCTAAAAACATGAATACGCATTCGCTAAAAGTATAATTCAGTGCACAAAAAAGACGACATACCCAAATGATTCGTTGAATTTGAATGTACTGTTTACTGCAGCAACAAACAGTTTGAAAAGCAACGCAAAACCAAGATAGATCAGTGATGATGTTCTGTCACTTCATCGGCGCTGCCGCATCCAGCCTCGTTGCTGCAATGTAAAAATTACACCTTTTCAGGCCTTTGCTACATTACATTACATCCTAGTATATAATAGAAGCTGGGCAAAAACCAAATTTAACAGAAATAAAAGGAACAAAAGTTGTTGGCTGGAAAAAAGAGTTTTAATTTTCATTTGAACGACTGGAGGGTGGGGGTATTGCAGTACAGCAATGTCAATCATCTGTCTACATGTAAATTCTTCAGTATAAAATTATCAACACTGAAGTGCAAAAATGATTAGGCTTATCTTTCTTCAAATCCTTCAAAATCAGATTGGTAAATGTCATCGTCGCCAAACAACTCGATTGTGACCTGTGCTGACTTCCTGTCGCTGATGTCGGACATGCTTTCATCACCGGTATCGCTCTTGGATATTGCAGATGTTGCTTGTGCTGCTGGTAGGCTTGTAGGTGGAGGAAGGATTTCGGCTTTGCGAAAACAGTCCTGTATGCTTTCTGTTTTCACGTTGTTCCACGCCGAAATAACCCATTCACACAGTTGACTGTACATCGCACGTCGCTGCTGGCCAGACGGAGTGAATGTATAATGTCACTATAGAGTTGCAACGGCCTCCGGGGCGTGGCAAATGACGTAGATGGTAAATTCAGTAACGTCGTGGCTAATAACATGGGGCGGCTAATCTTAGAGTTTAAAACATAAATGAGGATTTTTTTAGGCGTATAGAATGGGAAATACGGTACTTGATATTGGTAAAAAATATTTAAAAAAAAAATCCTACTATTATTGTCATTATTATTAATAACAGACCTACACAGGTATTGGTAGTCGGTATCGGTGAGTCCCCAAAAATAAGTCTCGGTACTCGTACTCGGTCTCAAAAAAATGATATCGGTGCATCCCTACTTATTATAATCTGCAAAGGAGAAAATAAAATCTGTCTCCCAATTAATTACATCTAAGAATCTAAGAAGTATCGGTATCGGTACTCGGTATCAGCAAGTACACAAATAAAAATACTCGTACTCGTATCGGTTTGTAAAAAAGTGTTATCGGTGCATCCCTATTAGTTACTTCTTCCAAAAAGTAACTGAGTATATAACTGAGTTACAGCATTATTAGAGTAACTTTTAGTTACAAAATTCAAATATGTCAAAGAATTTGGATAATGAGAGGTGCATCATGAGATTAGAGAGGTTTACAACCAATGCAGAGAAAACACTTTCTTCCTGGACAAAATCTACTTTTCACATATGTGACCCTCCACGGCAAAATCAGTCGCTTGTCGCAACAGAGGTTTCCGAGAAAAACTACTGTTTATGTTGCGTGGGGTAAAATTTTGGATTTTTTGTTTTTAGTGTTTTGAAACAGTGAAAGGTTTATACTGTACTGTTGTGAATAGATTTCACTGAAAAACTTACCTTTTCCATCCTAAAAACATGACTTTCTTGAGGTGAGGAATTCAATTCCAGCAGAATGTTAAAAGTTTCTATTTTGACCGCTCTACTTCCATATTTACGGTAAATCCACTGGTTGACTAGCGTAAAGAATCCATCCTCGTCTCCTGAGTTCAGTTAACCTAACGCAGGTAGGCTATCTGTGTGGCTGTGAACGCAGCGTAGGCTACCGTAAATACAAATGTAGCCGCGACCACAGCAAGCGTCTGTGAGTGCTACGTCGAGAGTCAACTTCAAAGGCAGATTTCTCCGTTTCTCAAGTGCCATGACAGGAGAAACCCGACTCATTTGAATGTTGATATCTCAGTCATATGTCGTCCGATTCATTTGGTATCGTTTTGAAGGTTGATTTATGCCCTTTCATGAAAACATAATAACTCGATTTTGAAAATTTGCAACAAGTGAGTGGTTTTGCCGTCGAGGGTCACATATACGTTCTTGCCTGTTATCTCAGTGAGTGGAACAATAATGTCTGTACTTCCAGTTTAAAAATGTTACTTTTGAATTCTCTGGTCTCGCTATTGCTGCGTGTGTCTCTTGGTCGGTTATATGTGTGACTGTGCGTTTGTGTGTGAACGCCCACCCAACTCTGACTCTGTTTGGCTTACTAGGAAATTTTACTCTTCCTTAGCCAATCATCATCACACTAATTCACCACATTTTGTTTTCAGTAACGGGACAGGTAAAAAGTAAAGGTTCAAACCCAGGACCTTCTCACTGTGAGGCGGCAGCGATAACCACTGTGCCACCGTGCCGCCTGGTAGTAGTACTACTGCATTACTATATTACTTTCCCTAATAATGAGTAGTTTAAAGGATTACCATGTCAAATAATATGAATGAGATTAAGATTAAGAACAGTTGCCAATCAAAGTCACACTGCATTATCTGAAGGTAATTCATTTTCTGTCATAAGTATTTTGTAATGTCATATCAACATTCAGCAGGTAAGAGGAGATGGCTTCTAGCCCAAAAGCTAAACAAAATTACTGTGGGTGAAAGATTATTAGAACTATTTACAATACTTTGAGTTTATTTTGGTCAAAGCTTCATAGAAAATTGGCGTCTCAGCAGCAAATTGCTGTTAACTACGTACAAATGCTATTCATTTATAACAGGCTGGAGCACAGCAATCTTGCAGATGCAGATACTCTTAATAAGACCAACTGAATATTATGATCCAGAGATATCAGAGAGATATCACGTTATTTAAACAGAATAGGGAGAGGCAAACAATTGGAAAGAGATGGAAATGGAAAGGAAAGCTTTTGCCTTCTGGTGTTAAGACTTAGCCATTTTGGGTTTAGTGCAGCATTACAGTAATGGACAGGACATCTTTTCTCCAGCAGCCCAAAGCAGGAGGGAATAGCGTGAAGCAGATCATCCATTTTGAGTGAGTAGCATGGAGCACCTCAAGGCCAAGACGGAGAGGCTTCAGCCACGGCGGGTTCATTTTCTCTCGTCTCTCTGGCTGCTTTACGAGTCACACCACTGGAGTTCATCGCTATTTTTCTCACACTTGTTCATCCGTACACGTTTTGATAGTTAGCTTTTCTCTCGTTTCGCCAGTTGTGTTTCGCAGAAAAAAAATAACGAACTGGAGCAGCCACTGTGTGTGTTTGCTTTAATTTGCCTGTTGGAGCAATCATTGGAGTGGAACCAGGCTCGGCAGCCAGGATGTCCGATTGCTTTCTCCAGAGGGAGCGAGGAACATGAAGAGGCCTTCCAACACCCCACCAACAAACCAACCCATTCTGAGGAGCTTCCAAAACCTCCATGGCTGCTTCAGCCAGCTTAAAAATGCCACCTCAAATGTCCCTTAACTGTGTCCAGGGCTACTGGTAGCCGTCCCCTAAGCTGAAGCCCGGGCCAAAAGATTCGCAAAAGCGGTACCATTGATAAACAGAAACATCTCGATCTGCTGGCACCAGTTTTGGGCCACTCTTGGCATGGCCGATGTGGCACTTGTGCGCCACTTGCTGCGCTCCAAACACCTGGCATGGGAAACGGAGAAGACGGTTGCCATCCTGGAGAGCCCAGTGGTCGCTACCTATCACACAGTGAGAGTCATCAGAGGAGAACAGATGGAGGAGCTGACATTTGCTGCGAAACTAAGCCAGCAGTTGAAGTCTCCTCCATTACTGCCCGTTTGTCCGTCTTATTCCAAATCCACTAGTGTGTGTTTTTGTGTATCATGTTAAATGACCACTCAGGGGACCAGTTGTCCTCACCGTGTTAGGAGCAATCTGGCATTGTTCAAAACAGCTATTTGCACCCTGTTGCTTAAAATGAAATTATTTTAAGCAGAAAAACATGATAGTAATGATGTTGATGGCAATAATGATAATTAAACATTTGTGATTTTTGGACCACTGTTTTATCCAGAGGAGTGTATGTCAGTGCTCTATTGTAAACTGAGAAAACCTCTTCTTCATACTTGTAAACATAGATGTAAATCAACAACTGCTGGTCAGTCAAGTTACTACCAGCCGAGTGCAGTGCAAGGTGCAGATAATACACTAGAATACTCCTTGAAGTAGTTGGTCTTCAGAAGACATTTGAAGACAACATGAAACTCAGCAGTTTGTTCCATCACTTTGGAGCAGGACTTTAATCGTCTAGTCGTTAATGTCTTCCTGTTCGTTGAGTTGTGGAGAGTCAGGTGCTGTGACTTACAAATTAAAGTGCCAGTAAGTAAGGAGGTGCAGATCCAGTTTTGATCTTGAAAGCAAGTGTTAGTATTTTGCATCTGATATGAGCAGCCACAGGGTTCTGTAATAAAGGCTCCATAATAGTGGAGTGGAAAGTGAGAATTTCTAGAACATTGTAGACAAGTCTTTCAGCTGTGGCTTACATTAACTATAGTAGTGTAGTCATCGTCAAAGGAAGTCCAGCTAGTAGAGAGTTACAGTAGTTCAGAGATGAGAAGAGACTGGATAAGTTACTGAGTAGCATCAGTGGTAATAAATGGTGATGAGGAATTATAAGAATGAAAATGATCTTGATGATTATGATAACACCACATGGGCATGAGTTTCTCCTTTATACGGCTATGGGAGGGTTAGAATTAGGGTTAGTCTTAAAATATCTTGTAACATGTATGTGGCTACACATTATATAATACTTGTGATACTCACTACCACTGGAGCATAAAATGCATCCATGGAACGACAACAAAAAAATAGACGGAGTGCAATTAATTAGTGATTCCACAACATGCTCTGTGCCTTTTTGTCAGTGTCTATGTCTTGCTATCTCATCTTTACTTAGACAGTGCTCAGAAGAAAAATGAATTTCACTTTCATCTGTCAAGGTCCAAACTATGAGATGAATGGCTTTTAAAACTACATTTTGACTAAAAATAATACTCATGACCTTTATTCATGATTTAAAATGATCATTCTTCATCAAATTCATCATTCTTTTAGGTCAGAGATATTCTAAGGATTTTGCAAATGTCCAAAATCATGAAGTTGCATTTGTGTTTTTCACATGCTGTTTTAAATATTTTTATTATTTACTGTAGCTTGAAACGAAATGCTCATGTTGTTATTCTGTCCAGCGCATTGTGACAAATGTATAAGTCTTCTATCTGTCTATTGCTTGGCAAAATAATGACTCTAATATTCAAATACCAAGATCATTAAACCCTCTTTTTGACATTTGAATGTTGTTGTTGATGTAGATGACGTTAAAGCGCAGCTTGCCGTTATCAGCTCCTGCCACACCAGTCGAGCTAAATACTGCAGACTTTTAGAAAAGAAGATTTCCTGTGGCCAAAATCATGGCTGCACATGTATTTGCAGACTGGCGAAAGCACATGACTAAGTGCTATTTACTCTGAATAAGAAGCAAATCCCTCATATAATGAGCTGTCAAATGCTGGCAGTAGGGTGATGCAGCAGAGTTCTCACTCGCTTCACAGGCTGATTCGTGACACGAAATGTGAGTGTGTGTGCAGGAACATATGAGACACATCCATGATGATAAACATGCCGTCTCGGACAGATTGTCTGTGTTTGTGGTTGAGCAAAGTCAGAGTCAAACACTTCACTTAGATGGTAGAGGAAAGATCAGTTGAGTAAAAAAAAAACCAGAATGTGCAAACCAAATCTCTTAAGCCTATTAGGTCAGTTCATTATAAACATTTGTTCTGCTGACTTGCAGCACACTTTGTCCGTTTTACTTACCAATGTCACAATGTTTTTACTGCTTATTTTTATATTAGTTATTATTAATCTCTTGGAATAAACTGTTGAAAGTTTGGTTTATTTTTATCAGCATGCTTGCTGTGAAGCTTTATGTGGACAAATGCTTTTTCTACACATCACAGAAAATGACTTTTTAGGTGGAAAAATAATACAGTTGGGGCGAAGAGATAGGGAGACAGGTGGGGTTGGGCTTTACTTAAGTACCATCTTGGCAGTTTAAGAATAATATAATGGGAAATAATTGCCTAGAATTTTAAGATTCAGGGAAATGCTGGAAGGCAGAACAATGACCAGAACTAAAAAAAACAGTTAAAATGTTATATTAAACATTTTACATAGGGATATATCACTTCAAATTTTTGTTAAAAAAAAAAAAAAAAAAAAAAAAAAAAAAATATATATATATATATATATAT